>CM076579.1:1116484433-1116630452 GCA_034641835.2 Pinus albicaulis | reverse complement strand
TTGTTGGGTAATGGTTTTCCCTTGGGTTCACCAATTCCTTTGGTTTATAATATTAAACCCTTGGGTTTATTAGATCTTTTGGTTTATAATATGAATAATCGATCAATGCCATCGATGATAAAATGTCGCATTTTGACAAATATTTTCTCAATATGAAAATCACCGATGGCCAGCCATGGTAATAGTTGGTCCAACGTCGCATTGTGACAACAATTGTCTCAATGTTTAAATCAATTTCGTCTACCTAATCTTTGGTTTATAATATTAAACCCTTGGGTTTAATAGTTATTTTGGTTTATAATATGAATAATCAACCAATGTCATCCATGATCAAATGTCACATTATGACAAATATTCTAATAAATATTGTCTCAATATGAAAATCGCCCATGGCCAACCATGCTCATAGTTGGTCCAACGTCGCATCGCGACAATAATTGTCTCAAAGTTTAAATCAATTCCCTTGGGTTCACCAATTCCTTTTGTTTATAATATTAAACCCCTGGGTTTATTAGTTATTTTGGTTTATAATATGAATAATCCCTTGCGTTTATTAATCTATTGATTTTAAAATATTTTTCATAGGTTTTTTTAATTTGTTAGGTTTTTTATTTTAAAATATTAATTATTAGGTTTTATTAATCTCTATTGTTTTTAATATTTCCCTTAATCTTATTGATCCCTTAGGTTTTTAATATTTATCCCTTGGGTTCACCAATTCCTTTGTTTTATAATATTAAACCCTTGGGTTTATTAGTTCTTTTGGTTTATAATGTTAGTCATACATTGGGTTTATTACTCTCTTGAGTTTAAAATATTATTTCTTAGGCTTTATTAATTTCTTATATTTTTCATTTTCAAATATTAATTCTTAGGTTTTATTAATCTCTATTGTTTTTAATATTCATCCGTTAGGTTTATAATATTTATCCCTTAGGTTCTCTGATTCCTTTGGTTTATAATATTAAACCCTTGGATTTATTATTACTTTTGGTTTATAATGTTAATAATCCCGTTGGTTTATTAACATCTTATGTTTAAAATACTGATTCTTATGGTTTATTTATTTATTAGGTTTTTTTTGTTTAAAATATCAATTCTTAGGGTTGATTAATCTCTTATGTTTATAATATTGATCCCCTATGTAATATTAATATTTATCCTTTGATTCACCAATTACTTCGGTTTATAATATTAAACCCTTGGGTTTATTTGTTCTTTTGGTGTGAAATATTAATAATCCCTTGAGATATTGGTAAAAGATAAGAACTTATTATAATATTAAAACAATATTATTATTATGTTATAATAGAAATATATTATAGCTTGAGTTAAAACTATTAATGTATTGAAATAATTTAATAATATATTTTTATTATATATTTTACTATTGAATAATATATATATATATATATATATATATATATATATATATAAAGTTAATATATAGTATGTATATAGTTAATATTATTAATATATTGAGGAAAAAGAAGGGGTTGGAGACGGCATCAAGAGAGAGCGATGACGACAGATGGGATTAGGGTTTGCAGCATCGTTTCACTGGTCGGCGCCGTCTCGGCCTCTCAAAGGGCCAGCCGCCTTCTGCTCGGGGTTCAGATCGCAAACAGGAATTGGCAGGCTTGCAAGCCTTTGTGCAGGGATGTCCAGAGAAGAGATACCGCCGCCATTTGGGTGACTACATACCCTGCAGATGATCCAGACGGCTTTGAAGCCGCCGCCTTCACTGCTGATCGCAGAACAAAAAAGGCTTTCTCTGGAGACTTCTCAGATCTCATCTCAGCAGCAAGGCAGCAACGGTTCTACCTCTTGAACCTGCCAAATCGGCAGGCTAAAGCACCAACGCTGGTTTCACTCTTTGACTGGGTTGCAGACTTGAATATGTGGGTTAGCATGCCTTTGCATAGGGCCACCCTCGGCATAGAGGTTGCTGTCATCTGGATGTCTGCTCTCCTCACAAAAGTTCCAATCGGCTTTAACGACGATGCTTCTAAAGCTGCTCACATTGCTATTAGGGGCAATCTTGAAGTTCCCTTAGATCTCTTCTTCCGACACATGCAAGCCGCAGATCTGCGTCCTGTTTCCGCCAGGTAGAACTGTAGAGGTGACAAGGTTGAAAATTCAAGCCGACGGTAATGGTGCTTCTCGTCTAGCTTCAGCCATCGCTCGAAGCCTGGCGAGTTTGGACATGGATCTGTCCTCTGTTTCCTAGATGGAGATTGCCTCTTCGAACCAGCCAGATCTGCCAGATCTGCCAGAAGAAGCACTTACTTTTCAGATCCAGGTCACACTCTCGGGTAAGACAATAATGCTTTGGGTGCGTGCAACAGATCTGGTGTAGGATCTTCTGCAAAAGCTCGAACGTAGGCTGGGGATCCCCTCAATCTACCTGAGACTGCTATATAAGGGTAAGAAACTTATGAACCCCCTTCCCCTCTTCCATTACAACATTCAAAAGGATGCCTCAATTGCAGCAACCTTTCGTTTAAGAGGCGGCTCCATAGGGCAAGCCTCCTCTGGCCCTTCTCTCTCTTTTAAAGACGCAGTCCGCATAAATGCCGCCCATCCACAGACCTCTGCAAAAGAAGCTCAACCATCAATGGTTCCAAAGCCGTTTTTGGTAGACAAATCGGAAGATGTTCCCACTATTAATTTCTCTCATTCTGAGATTGACGAACGTTGTCAGTTTTTTGCAGAATCCACAATCATATGCCGATTTAATGGGCTATGGTCACGCATGGTAGATATATACCAATGGATCCATACCAATTGGACTAAAAGAAGCAAGATCTTCTTATGTTCAAACGGTTTCTTCATCGTGGTTTTTGAATTAAATGAAGACTACCAGAAGGCCTTAACGGGAGGCCCTTGGTTCTGGGGTTCGGCTGGACTTTTCCTCACCCCCTGGTTTCCAGATTTCGACCCTTCTACAGCTGTCATCACCAAGCTTTCCATTTGGGTCAGGCTCCCGAATCTTCCGGCACATCTGTGGCATATCTCTGTCTTCATAGCCATTGGAGACACCTTAGGACACTTTCTAGCTACAGACTCCTCAAGAAAGGAAAATGGACTCTACACCTACGGCAAAATATGTGCAGAAATAGATATCAGCAAAGGTCTTTCGGAGCAGACCAACCTCAATATTGGAGTTTTCGACTGGACACAAACCTTGGATTACGAAAATACAGCCTTTTGTTGCCGACATTGTCATCAAAATGGGCACCTCCAGAGTACATGTTCCCAGTTCCTCGACAAAAAGAAGAATCTAAATCGCAAACCCAAATCCAAGAGCTGGAATTCCTGTATTCCCCCTATGGAAGATACATATTCCTCTAGTTCGGATGAGGAGGAAATTGAAGAAGATGAGCAGACTGTTGAGATTCCGTGGGACATTCCCTCGGTCAGTTCGGAAATGCCCTCAGCCCAGCCATTTTCCCAGAAACGTTCTCATGAATCTTTGTCTTCAGATTCTGATAAAGATGTTCCGCCGCTAGAGCAGAATAGTCTACAAGTTGTTATGGCTCATCCAAACCCCACTGGCTGGGTCAAAGTAAGCAAGAAAAAAGGAGAAAAAAGTCGTGTGGCAGCATCCGCCCACTCTGGGTTGGCTCCTTAACTCAGAGCCAACTTTTTGTATTCTCGTGTTTTCTTTTGCTCATTCTCTGATGGTCTATCAAGAGCGAGGTGGATAAAACTTTCACCTACAGCTCCCATTCTTTTCTGTTTCGCTTGCATGCAAGCTTGATTGTACTATACTTTTCTTATCTTAATAGAATTAGTTTTATTCAGAAAAAAAATATATATATATATATATATATATATTATAAGTAAATATATAAAATATTTTCGTGGTTTTAATCATAAATATATAATATTTACTTTGGTGAAATATATGTGGTGCGTAGTGGATATAGGCCTATCTGCGTATATCAACTACATTGGTGAATGTGGTTGTAAATCTATTTCATATAAGCCTATTGGTGTATAGCAATCACATTGGTAATGTGATTGTGCTAGTATAGAGTTATTAAAAATTATTTAAATTTTAAATAAATTAAGACAAAAATCATCGAAGTAAATGATATATATATATATAATGTGTCATATAGAATTCTAATTTGGTAACTACTATTTCGAGATTAATTATCGTCATATTCCGGAAGCATTGTCCATTTCTGGCAAACCTAAGTATTTTTGTGAAGTCTTGATCGGTACTATACTCACCGGTACTCTACTCACAATTGCGGTTCAGAGACGCTATATGTGGACAGTAATCTCTCCTCCAGTTCTGTACTCACAACCGCGGTTCAGAGACCCTATATGTGCATAGTAATCTATCCTCAACGTATCCTTGGACACAATGTCCGTGTGGGTTCCCTTGTAATGCTACCCTTCATTATTCAGTCCAGGTGGGTTTATTTATCGATGGTGTTATAATATTGGACATTTGTACTGCAGTTGTTTGCACCACTACTCAATTCGACTGGATTTGTCATGATCAATGCAAATTACTGATTTGGGTAATACACACAGCAGCATATGTTGCATCTTTCTCTTTTTTCCCTTTTTTGTTAAAAAAATCCCGCGGGCTCACTAAATCCATTGATGGAGAAATTTTATGTCTCAGAGGCTATGTGAATGTATATTTCTTAAAGGTGGTGTAAACTTAGATAAGGAAGCAGTACAATTATTCGCTCAAGCTAAGCCGACTATCCAACCAACTGAATGAGTTTAAACAAGTAGCTAATACGGGCACCCATAGCTTGTCAGCATTTTTATATTTTGAACTGTCATCGCCACCATGAACATACCCATTTTTTTTACATGTCGCTGATATAGTAATATATTTTTGCAACTACAGGAAAAATTCTATGCACTGCAGCTTGTGAAGTAAAAGGTCGGATAAGAAACTTTACAATTGACCTGGTTTCTAGTATGCTAAGTGGGCTTAACCGAATATTCTAATGTACGTTGCAAATGAATTATCAAATAATGATATTCGCAACATCGGAAAACATTTCTTCTACTCGGTGAGCACAATTCTTGAATCTATATAACTAGTACAACCACTTGGTTGGTGGATATAGCCAAATTCATATAAAAACAAGAGTGGCTGCAACGCAGCTAGTCCCTGCCTTGAGCCAGGACAAGTGTGAACCACATGGGCTTTCAAGTTACAGCGTTACTTTATTTAACTAATATCTTCATGTGAGAGACAACATTATACCTTGTAGTCGCAACTCATAAAGCGACAACTCATAATATGTGATGATTGTTGTGAAACCTAAAGCTTGTTCAAACATAGTCTCCCAGCCTTGGTTTTATATCTCACCTGACAGACATGTCTGGCCGCTACAGTCAGTAAGCAAAGTAAAATATGGCCTAACAAAAATATGATTTTGAAATTTGAAACATATTGTAAAAACAGATCTTGACGGAAATTACTTCCCGTTGAAATCTACCATCTTTAGCTTTGTTGAAAGTTGAATAATAAAATATACACAATCATTTCACTCGCAGTCCCCATCCCTTTGACCAGAAATAGAAGGTGAAGAAGATAACCGGTAACAAAATACCATAACCTATTCAGAAAGAAAAATCACTCCCTTGGCTAGCACTCATATTTGAATTATCTGGGTTGCTTGAAGATCCAACGGGACTAGGAAGGGAAGTGTATGAGGTTTGGAGAACTTCATTTCGATTCGTTTGCTTCCCTGGAGGTTGTTGATTGTATTGGACTTGGTGATGTTGCTGTTGTTGCTGCATTTGATAAAGAGGATAATGTGGACCCTGCTGTTGAAGTTGAAATAATGGTGAATTCATGGACATTTGTTGTGCCAGAGTGTCAGATTGAGAAACACATAGCTGCCCTATGGCCAATTTCAACTGTTGGACCTCCTCCCAAAGTGCCTCATTCAATGCTATATACAAAACACAAAGTCACCCACTGTTAGACACACGCTAGTTCTTTGGTGTTATCCCAAACAAATATCACTTTATTTAAGATTTGAAAAAATTTATGCAGAAAAAGGCTTTCCAAGAAAAATTGGGCATAGAAATTGCAATATAAGTGTCTTGATAAAGTCAAAGCCAGATGAGATTCCTCATTTTTTTCTTTGATTTGCAATGAATTCCAAAAATTTAGTCATTTGAAAATTTTAAAGCAAAGAAATGACAAAAGGCCTTGAACTGCCCCTTGTTGACGCGGAAGGAAGAGATATATTGTGCTAGCCTCTAGCCTCTAGAAAATCATTCCAGCGAAAGTGCCACGGATCAATTGTGTCTAAAGATTCTAACTAGATATTAAGAAACCATTCTTTCAAATGTGATCTGCAATCCATATTTCCATTTCCTATACTTTAGAAAAGTAGATACCATGAATACAAAATGAGACCAAGATCATTACGATCACGAAGTTGTGCTTGTTGTTCCATGGCCTGTAGGCGTAACTTGAGCTCATGGTTCTGACTGCCTAGTCCAGCTGAATCCCTCTTCACAGAAAAATTTTCTGCTAAGTATAAGCAACTCACCTGCAAAAGAGTAAAATTGTTGCCTCAGTTTGCAAGGTCTGGACTTTGCATTCCAGCTCTGAGATATAGCACATATTTCTTTCCTTGGAGCGTGTAGCCAACTGGAAATTGGCCAATATACTGCATTATGCAGTGAAAGTTGATTTCAATCGATGAAACATAAGAACATTGAGAAACAAAAAGAAAAAATATCAGGCAGCTGCTACAACTAAATATGAGAAATCTTCCCATTGTATACTGCCTAATTTGAGAAGAATGTTAGCGATTTGAATCTCAGCTCTACAATAACTATTCCGGATATAGGAATGTTGAGAAAGTCCAAGAAAAAAATAGTTTTTTTAAGTAATGATGCCTGAGTTACAGCCTGATTTCCAAGCGACTGAAATAAGTAATGATGCCTGAGTTACAGACTCATTTCCAAGAGACTGAAATACTTACGCAAAAACATTTTTGTAATAATTTAATGTTTCCAAAACTTCGTTGACTGGGTTCATATAAAATAAAAAATTTAAAGTAAAACTCGATGACCATGTGGGCCCTGCCTTGAGGGCAAGGTGTCTCACTTCTTTCTGCGCCAGTGCATGCATGCAAGGCACTAAACCAAGCCACCTAACACTGTATCATGCTAGAAAAGACAGAGTCGATCAATAAAAAATGAAAACATTCCGAAAACTTATCAGGTGTATGTGATGTGTTAATATTCCATGGCACAAAGTTGCTATGCATAGTAATGGTCATCATTGAATGCACACACCAGCTTCTTGGAAGGGTGTTGAGAGAAGTCACTGCAGCTAAGTGATTTTCCACTTGAATTATAACCAGTGACAAGGAAACGAGTATCCAAGCAAGGTTGTGGTGTTGTCCGGTGAACTTGAAAGGTTAGCTGCAAAATTTTCATATTTAGACAAAAGTACCCAAGCCTGGAGTGGAAACACAGTGTTGGCATTACTACTTCCAAGGTGAACTTGAGAGGTTAGTTGAAAAATTTTCATATTTAGACAAAAGTACCCAACCTGGAGTGGAAACATGGTGTTGGCATTACTGCTTCCTTGAATTTGGGATTTTACGTAAACCAAATTCTCCTTTTTAAAAGAAATTCCAATATTGTAATAAATTGGCCATTTCAGGAAAAAAAGCCCAATGTTTTTGTACAAATTGAGAGCGTATTAACGCTTATAAAGATCACTGTTGTAGCTAGTTTTAATCTATATAAAATAATTTCTTTCCTGTACAAAGTGTTAGATCTACAGCCTCTGTATAACGTGTTAAAGTGTTAAATGCAACATGAAGCATACATTATAGTATAGATATGTAATAATGCATGAATATATGTACTGCTGTAGCTTATTTTGTGAAAAACAATTGTTTTAATTGTGACCGAAAATTGTCTTTAAAAATGCTGCAAATGTTCTTCAATAATTTCATTAGTCTAGTATTTTTGAAGTTTTTGACAGTAAAGCATGAATTTTTAATGTCTACAAGTGCACTGCCCAACTTACTAGCTACACTTGACATTCTCAAGAGCAGCGGCCTCCGCGGTATGGAATTATCAGAGCTTGGTAAGCCAACTATGACAATAAAGCTCAACACTTTCGGTAGTCCTGCTTTCCGTTACATAAATTTTCATTTTCTAGAAAAGATAAAGGACATGGTAGGCTGCACACCTCTTCAATTTCTGGAAAAGTGTGGAGCATGTGTTCGTTCCGTTGCAGTCTTCAAAAAAAATATGATAATTCCTCAGCTTCTGCTACTCATTCTCAGCTGAATGCAAGGAGGTCTACCATGGCCATGGCCAATTCGCCGGTAAGAATTGGTGATGTAGAAAGAGAATGGGCCATAAGAGCCCCTACTGCTACTCTCATACTGCTCTCTTATACATGTGAAGGAGAAAGTATTTCCAGCGGGCGAGAAGCACCGTTCAGAACCTGCACGCTCCTTTTGGTTCATGCACGATGACTACTTGGCCCTCAATGGATTGATAGAGAAGAAACAAAGGAGTTGTTCAGAACCTGCACGCTCCGGTCAGTGACTACTTGGCCCTTAATGGATGCATTTAATTTAACCCTACTACTGATACCTCGCAGGATACCTCCCAGGGCACCAATGTACGTGACACTATGTGCATGGCGGGGTGTATGTGGCAGTTTTACAGAGCATTCTCTCAAAAGCACCCTTTCAAACATTGATGCCACTCGCATGTATAAACATTTAATGTTTCCCAATAATGCTAGCATTAAGTAAGATAGCTTTTACCTGTTTGAAAATATGAAACAAATTTATAATTTTAATCTATGTTTTTGCCTCCCCGCCTCGGGAAGAGGCCAAATAAGATGGTAAATGAGTGTCGTTTTAAAAACTTTGGTTATAATTGATCAACACTCTACTTATATTTAAAAACTTTGGTTATACCTGATTTGGACTAATGCTAACTTCATGAAATCGATTACAATAGTCCCTGCCATGCCGCAGGCAGCAGGGACTAATAAAAGAAAAAGAATGCATTACCTGCACACATTTATCTAATTAGTGTTTATAAAAAGGTTAGGGTTAATTTTAATTTTAGAAAAAGTAATATTACACATTATTTTGCTAAATAAATTTTCTTTATATGTTTTTTTTTTAGAAGAAAAAAACGCTGTATATATTTATAGTATATATAACAGTACATGATCAGCATTACATTCTTATCTGAGATACTCCCAGTAAAAAGAAAGTCCAAATTCCCAATAACATACAAGAATACCCTTCAAGGAACAAAAGATATTCGATGTAGTTGGGAATCCAAATTACGGGTAGGATGATCCATCCCTGTCCTATTAAATCAAAACATCCATGTATACACAGCTGTTGAACACATATATAGTAACTTGAAGATATATACTAAACAGGGAATACTAGGACAGAAACATACAGAATGCAATCATCTTAAGAACCCAGCAAAATAAACCAAAACTTCTGATGATAGTTGGCTCGCTAATGACACATTATAAATAATAATGATGAATTTATCATGGATGAATTTATTAGAATTGGAATAATAGAAATTAGCGAATCACTTGCAAAGAATCTAATTTATTAAATTTACTAAAAGTAATGGATTATTTGGAATTATCTCAAATCCCTATCAAATTGATAAAAAAACTTAATACAATCTATTTTTTAATAAACATTCAGATAAAATGTGTGTTAAACATATTTCTATTAAATATTAATATAAATTACCAATTAAAAATATCAATCTAAATTATCAATTAAAAAATATATATATATGAATAGATCCATCATCACCTTAAATTGAAATAAAATAGCTTGAACAAATATCTTGACAGCAATACGCCACTAACTCACATTTCAGATAAAATCATGTGATTTAAACGTAACTATTAACTTTATTAGCTTATCTTCTTTAGAGAACGGGGTTTTTTCCTTCATATAAAAGAAGTGTTTTAATATCGAAGGGACAACAAATTTTACATGAGATTTACTTGAAGGTTTCGAATATGGTAGTTTACTCTTAAACCATAATTAATTTCTAAGAAATTATAATTGGTTTTAAATTTAAATTAAACTGTTTTAATATTGTCATTTTCTTAATAAAAAGTAGGGATATTAAATTATTTTTTCATTTATAACATAAAATATGGAATTATCAAAATATTCTATTTTAATAAAATAAGAGATGGAATTTATAAAAGAATTAATATAAAATTCTAATTTTAATGATATATTACATAAAATTATTATATTATATTGGTATAGTGAATTTTATATTCTAAAGTAAGAATATTATATTTAATATATAGATTAAAAAAATTAATAGAAAATATATATTATTTTTTGTGTTTTTATTTTAATTTGAGAGAATAAATAATAATAGAGGAAAGTATACTATCTACTTAGGGTGTTTATCATTATATATATTTAGTCATGAGGTTTGGGATGGCCCTAAGTTGTGATGATCATATTTTTATCGTGTAACACTTTGATATGGAGAGGGAATTTTGGGTCATGTAGATCTAGTTCAGCTAGTTGGACGTTTTATTAGTTGTGGAGGTCATCTTTCCACTAAAAGCAATGAAAAAAAATTTGTTGTTGGGTACACTCAATCATTGCAGTGACAACTATTGTTTTCATCAAGAGAAATGAAAATTATGAGAGGAAGGAGAACAAGGGCGATGCAATAAGAATAACTATAGTAGTTTAGGAGAAAACAGAGGGGTTCGGAAAAGCTCTAACAATTTTTATCTAATAGCCAAAACCTTGGGGTAAGTCTTGTTGGATTTTACCACTATAAAAGTGGTTTCTAAGCTTCTGAATAAAGGGACCCTGGTTTTAGTAATCTTAGTTTACATGTACAAGGCATAACCTTAAATTTGTATAGCTTCTAGTTAAGGTTTATTATGTTCTACAATCTTTTTCATGTGGCTCTTAGAAAAGTTTTCCCATTTTTTAATCTAGGTTGTTGTTCAATCCTGTATCAAATTAAAGAAGAGAATTTTTTTTTACCATTCCTATTTAACTTTGGTCATCTATTTTGAAAGAAAAGAAGTGTATTTTTCAAGTTATAGATAATTATTGTACTAACCTCGGTGAGAGGAGACCTTTAGCCACAATTAACAAAAATTTAGTTTGGTTCATTGAAAACAGAGTTTAGTAAAATCCACTCAGTAATCCAAAAAACTATCGGAACACCACAAGTCGAAATGATGAATATCCAAGTCTAACTTTTCACAAGGTGACTAGAAAAAAATACCCTCTAATCATAGGGACGTAAATGCAGAGAAGGAGTGAAAACGTGGAGACTGCTACAAGTTGTAGAAATCATAGGTTCAATGGGGAAAATTAGTGAGATGCTACAAGTTGTAGAAATCATAGTTTCAATGAGGAAAATTAGTGAGATGCTAAGCATGTAGTAAATAGGTACTTTAGATGAACTACGCCATGGGACCTTCGGAGAGATATTGGGACCTTCGGAGAGATATTGGGGAGGTGCAAGAGGATTCGAAGATTAGAAGAACATTTATTTTGGAATTTTATATACTATAATAGGTTAGGAATTAGGTGTTTGATACAGGTTGCACTCATTCAGTAAAATACACAACCTAAAGGTTTCTCATGTATATTAGAAAATCAAGACTGTCATGGGTACAGTATTGAGTAAAATATTAGAACCTCAAGAAAAAGATCAATGCGTGAACTCCATGGCTACCAAATTTGCCAAAATCGGGGTAAAAATTCAGGAATTCGTTAATAAGATTCTAATATTGAATGATTCATCGAAATTTGAGTCGGTTCCTCTATGGTGTTCTCGATACAGGCACCTCCTTAATGAAAGAAACACTAGTAACGTAAGATTGTTTTACGAGTTACGAGTGCGCAAATCGTCATCTTGACGTTTTGGTCGGAGATAGACCCTTAGGTATGCTTTGGCTCTGCGAAGACGTGGCAATTGAAGGGTATGGAATGTTAGGGGTGAACACATATAGATAATTGTTTGGAAGGAAATATAAATAATTGGAAAAATTGGAATATTTGTATTTTTTAATTTCATTTTTTAACAAATTCTAAATAAATAAATAAATCTATAGGAGTCATTTTTGTATTTATTTATTAAATAGGAATTTTGGAAAAATAATATTTGAAAAAGTAGAGTCATGGTAGATTTGAGTTTTTTTTGGAGGAACGAGAAAATGTCGGTTGCTTCTTTTAATGAATTATATATATTTATCTGTATATATATATAACTGATATATTATCTAGACTCATGAGAAATTATTCAAAAATTTAAAAAAATTATAAAGAAAATCATCGAAATACCTTATCGTTAGAGGAAAGAAAGTATATATATCGAAGTATTTAGGATGTATACTTCAATTTTTTTTTCTAATTTTTGTTGTATGTATTTAATTTTCGAAAAAAATGGAATATGTGTATTTTTTAATTTTACTTTTTCTTTTATTTTAAAAAATTCTAAATAAATAAATCTTTAGGAGTCATTTTTGTATTTATTTATTAAATAAGAACTTTGGAAAAATAAGATTTGAAAACGTAGAGTCATGGTTGATTTGAGTTTTTGGAGGGACGAGAAAATGTCGGTTGCTTTTTTTAATGAATTATATATATCTATCTATATATATATATATATATATATATAACTGATATATTATCTAGAGTTATGAGAAATTATTCAAAAATTAAAATGAATTATAAAGAAAATCATTGAAACCTGAATTCTATTTTAGTGTGATCTTTCCAAAGAAACATTAATTCTCATCAGCTCCAAGGCCATGAAGAGCATGACCAATAATTTGCATGTGTTAGATATATTATTATATTTTCCTAGTATATTTCCTCAAGGAAACCCTGTAATCAGAAGTGGGTAGACAAAGGAAATTCCAGCTTCAAATCGGAAGTTTTTAATGGTTTATGGGTCAGGGATCCCTGCGAGCTAAATTAGAGTTGCTAAAGGGAATTAAATAACTAACTCAGATCTTTGAAACTCGCATAACATCCATCACGAGGTTATTCTCTTTTCTGCTAGCACAAGCATGTGTCATCATTGAAATTCCTAAGTGTAATCATTCCTACTCGATAATGGCCGCGTCGGCTAGGATTCAACGTTGGCGGTGTGCACAAGCCACTCTAGGCTCTCACCGCTAGTGACTTTCACACCGTAGGCTAGGATTCACTATTAGTGACTTTCCCAAGCATGGCTAACTGTTCAGTAGAATTCTTCCCTTTTCTCCTCCATGAGAGATAGTGGGAGATCTATGTGGTGTGCCTCTCTCAGTATCCTCTTTCAGTTTTGCTGTGTTTCTATTGGAAATAATTACTCCTGACAATGCATTGGCACCACTTCACCGTCACAACCATGAACTTCTTAGACTCATGAGTTAATTTAAATTGCTAATTTTAACTTTGATGAGTGCGAAATCAGTGGTTGTAGATGGTACAACAAAAACATCTTATTGATACAACCCACTTGTGCATGGAAACCCAGTGAAAGAAAACCAGAAGTAGAGGTAGAGAATCAAGACTATGAGGCATCGACAGAGTCAAAGGATAAAGAACAAAAGAAATCTCTCATTGCAGAGCACAATGAACATACCCAATATGGTTATGTAGATGTTTTTTCGTAGAAAATTGACATTGATTTTGTGTGTGCAGATGTTAGAAGTAACCTACAAGAAGCAACAAAATATGAATAAGAATTGAAGTTCGTTGAAGTATGGATTGAAACACCATGCTTTGATGATGTCTGTATATAATATGCAACAATAAATGTTGAAGACAACTTTGAAAATGTTCAAAATGAAAATTTCAATGAGATTTTCCTGTATTGGAGTCCTGAAGAGATAAAATTTTATTATAAACTTATGTTGCAGCAATTTGATAATCAAAACATTAATTATAAAGAAAAAACTATAGAAGATTATATGTGGCAACAATCCACATACAAGCAAGTTTTTGAAGAGATAGATCACATCCATGGACCTCAAACATGTGAAGAAACTAAAATTTGGAGCCTACACCAAAAAAGGAAAATATGAATAAATTCATACGATAAAAAATTTGGAAAAGGAGGAAAATGAAATTGAACTGAAGAGAAAATATCAAGTCATAGTTTTTGAGTCATTGTAATCCTAGCTGAGACTTAGACTAATAGGCATGTTTAAGTTATGTTAAGTCATGGTTAAGTTGTCAGTCATAATTAAGGGGAAGTTTTGAAATTAATTACGCTTGTAAATTCACCAACTCACCGATAGATCGCCTCACTTCTCACCATCGCCGCCATGACCTGCTCATACTTGAATAGACACCATCGTCACATCTCATTCAATTTCAAAGGCGTAGCATTGCCTAGGTTCATTGGAACTAGAAGAAAAAAACTTATTTTTCTAAAATATGTAACCGACCCAATTTTTTTATAAATTGAGATGATGCACACTCTTGATGCATGCTAGGAGTTGTAATGAAACAAAAAGTTCTTTGTTGTTTCATTATTCTATAAATGACATATACTTATCAATGCTTTACGAGTTGTAACCCTTATTGTGCTTTGTAGTTTCTCTATTATGCGTAGCTGCCTCCACTATGTAATCTGTAACCTTCAGTTTCTTCTAGTGACGTCTATGTCCTCCTTCAATAGTTTTGGTGCTAGTATGAAACCTACTCATGGGATTTTGTGGGAGCCAACATATTTCATTCCTCCTTTGAAAGGTAAGGACTCTTTCAAAAATGTTTTGCTAGATTGTCTTAATATTATTTTGGTTCATGAGACTCTCTGTATATTTACTCCATTATTGAAGGAATTTGCATCCATACACTTTATACCATAACTACACTGATATGGCATTTCCATCTATCTACACAAAGATGATTTCAGACTTTTGGAAATCTGGTTTAAAAGAAAAAAAAATTATATACCAAGTCTAAAGGGTTTCTTGAGATTTTATCTGTTATGTCGAATGTAACATGTAACTATTATCAGCAAAATTAGAAATATAACATCACTGCCAATGTCAAATAAACTATTAACACACACCATTACAAGATTGGTGATTTCATGTTTAAAATTCCTAAGTTATTTAATCACTAAACATTACCCACCTACCAATCCCAACCATAAATTTAATATCACATACAATGAATTTACTTTAAATAACATAAATCTACATTAATAATTTCTCCACGATATAATAATGTCGATATGCATCTAAGTGTGTACTTGTAGGTGTTGGTGAGGTAAATCCTCTCTGTGGACAAAGGCGATCCCACTTGCCCTAGAGTGGGTCTAGCAACAAACGAGACAAGCTATAACATCAATTCCTAGTTAACGAATGGATGGAGACTCGATGGACGACTTAACATAATTCATACATTGTTGTGGTCGTCGGAAAGAGTAGCTGCATCTCGCTCTTGGTTTGACAGATCACGATCCGCTCACCTTCACGCTCGGATACCTACACACACACACAAGAAACAACGACGATGTACAACATGCTATTTCACATTCATAACTATCAGTCAGTCGAAGAAGTCCAAATCAATTGCATTAAATAAACATAACACAATGATGGAACCAAAACCATAGTCGAGTATATTAATGAAAGAAAGGAAGAGTACAACCAAGCTTCGACGTTGCGGTTTCTTCCAACAGGGTTCCAGCGGGGCGTGTCTCACAAAGGCTCGTCGGGAATTCGAAACGGGCTCTCGCTATGGAATTCTACTTGGTTATACCTTCTCTATAGCAATTACTCAGCTATAGTATCTCTTCTCCAAGTTCAACTTCTTGGTTATATGTTCAACTAGCTTTTGTAAAGGGAGTCGGCCTATTTATATAGAGGAAGAGGGAGAGGTTAGGTTCCCTATAATCATGGAGGGGAGACCTATCTTCAAAGATTTTTCCATGGGTGGTAAAAACCACTACCAAAAAGGAGAGATCCATGGCTTATCTAGTTTAACCACTTCTAATGAGTCATCCTTGAGGTAGTTAGAAGGAAACTTCCACCTCTTTCTGTTAAAAAAAATTCCTAAAAAAGCTGGCGCAGGCAATACACTGAGACAGAACCCTAAGTGGCATGGGCTCTAGAGAAAATCTTCCCTATTGGTGCGAGGGGTGAATTGGCTACCCGCGCTAATGCCAAAACATAGGTTTTTGTGTGCTTTTTGAGGAAATGTTCAACAGGAGAAATGATTTCCTTATGTAGAAAGATGCAAAGAAGGTGTTTGCAGAGTATTAAACTGCTCACAGGTCATAGGAAATACCCTCCAATATGTGACGTGAGGGATTGCAAGGACATTGACAAAATGGTGTGTAAAAGATGCCCCCTAAAGAATGAAGTCCGAGAGAGAGGGAGGAGTGAAATGCTTTATGAGAATGCATTCGACCCAAACACTGCTGTCAGAAGGCCTGCAAGTAGAAGTATAACTGATACTTCTAATACATGACATGTGACATGGGCGCAGCCATCCATAATAGAGTACATAAATAGTAAGATCTGAGGTATGGACATAGCCATCTAGCAGTAGGGATCAACAAAAAAACTTAGGTATGGTCACAGCCAGCCAATCAAAAGAGTCATGTAATAAGCCATAGTAATCCACAATGAAACTGCAGCTTGGATTTTATCAGATAAAAACCATGGTCTTTCGCTCCATATTGATTGAAAAAAAGTAAAAATTCAAGCATGCAAATATGTGAGCTGAAGTTGAACATGCAATAAAATCGTCTGATTACCAGCCAATGATGAAATATGTTAATAGATGCAAGAGAAACCACCAATAATGAAAATGGCTCTCAAGGTACGAAAGGTACAATCCACGGAGTGCGAACAGTGATCTGACATCGAACACCTGCAGAGTTAGTAGATCGAATGCCAATGATGTATACCTTACATCGAATGTGATGAACCTGCCATTGAGGCATGTAGGCTCCAAGTTACCTGAAGGGAGTCTCTAGATCAGCTTCCTGGATAATGATCTGGAGTCGACAGGAAGTGACCTAATCAAAGGTGGGCCATAACGTTTCTCGCATCATTGACACGAGATAGAGGAATGTAATGTTTGTGAATCAAGACCAATAGAGAATCAGAGGGAGGTTGAAAAAGTCCAAAGGAAACCTTCTCTTGAACATATCGGTGGCATGACATTGGATTTGGCAGTATTTGACATCAAGGGATTTAAGGTCATGGTGACGTGGCAAAGAGTAGATGAGCGGTCAAGAGGGATTACCCAAACCCATGGAGGAAAAAAAATAACGAGATGAGATGTCCCCAACCTGACACAAATGCAGAAAAGTGCCATGTTCAAGAGTGACATACTTCCAACACGACTATAATCTAGTTCCATTTTCCCTCACCATTTCTGGCAGGTACCCCAATTATTTTTAAAAACAAGCTTGAAGGGGATAACATGTGCTTGCGATGTAAGTTTTTCCTTCAGACAAATCCAACCTAGTACATTTTACGAGCCCTAAGAAGGAGGAACTCGAGTAATGTCATAATGACAAAATTTGATGTCATCAGTTTTTAGCAAGTCTGACAAAGGAAGAACTTGACATCTTTTCATATTTATAGAGTTTGGAAAGAAAGAAGAAAAGAAAACTCCAGCAAGGCCCTTTTCGTAAATAGTCTCACAGATCCGAAATGGTATAAAACTGTGTCTGAAAGAGCCTCTTAGTCGCGATAGGCTAAGGTATTCATTTTTTGTAATTAATCTATCTGATCTCGAAAAAGGGGTAAACGTATACTGGGTAGATATCGTTTCGCAGAAAATTTAATGAGTTCAAAACCACAAGCATCTCGGCAGTATTTTCAATTTTAGAGTTAGAAAAGAGTTGAAAGTTGACTCCTCCTAGAGGAAGGAGTGGTATTAAGGGTAGCTACTAGTTCCGGTAATGGTGGAACTGCTCAGAACAGGTAAAGGTCAAGAGGCTCGCTAACAAGACCACTCATTGCAACGGTTCCTTAGGAATGGGTAAAACAACCAAGCGAAGGCATATGATCGGCCAAGTAGATAGTGACGGTGGAATGAGAAAACCAGGGTTCATCTAGAAAAATGGGTTGATAAAATGGCAATCAAGAAAGGTAAAATGGGAATGGTTTCATTTTTACACAAGCTTGAAATCGAGAAACTCTTCTTGAATTTGGTTTCATTTTTACACAAGCTTGAAACAAAGATAAATTATGCTTGAAACAGGTTTCATTTTTACAAAAGCTTGAAACGGAAACAAACTATGCTTGAAAAAAGTAAGCATGCCCCCAACATGGTGACTCAATTCGAGGTACATGCCCCCAAAGCTTCAATCCATATCAAAGGAAAATGGAGTGAAGGTTGAAATTACGAGATTAAGAGAAAGACTCGACTAGGATTTTACGAGATCTTATCAAAGACTCAAATTGAATGGGAATGTGTTTCATTGTTTTAACGAGGTTGACACAGAAGATGAACTATCCTTGGGACACCTTGTTTCATCTTTTAGGGAGCTTGACACAAGAAAATGAACTATGCTGCAAAGAGCTTGTTTCATTTTTTAGGGAGCTTGACACAAGAAAAACAAACTCTGCTCCAAAGACCTTGTTTCATTTTTTAGGGGGCTTGACACAAGAAAAACGAACTCTGCTCCGAGGAGCTTGTTTCATTTTTTAAGGAGCTTGACACAAGAAAATGAACTCTACTTCGACGAAAACTGATGATGTCGAATAAGAAATCATGTATTCCAAGAGGTTCACATCTGGTAGGAGAACAACATCTTCGAAATCGCGACCCAATGCCCCCAGCACACGATGCACAATGGAACTATCACTGAATGCGGGCATGGGAAAGGTAGCCACATAATTAACCTATGTCGGGGACGATACAACCGATGGATAAAGACCTAGAAGGGACAATGGTGGACCAGATGTCATGTTAGGACCAAAGAATTAAAGCTGATCAATGGTCACGATCCGACCTTTGTGTGGGAAAAAGATCACACGAAAGAGGGAAAAGACAAGCGCACCCATGGCGTAAGCATAGTCGCGTCCCAAGAGTAAATGAAAATCCAAGGGGCCTGGAACAACCATCACGTCTATATAGATGGTTTTCCATCCCAAAGTAATAGGGAACTTCAGAGGGATCCCTAACGGTTGACTAGTTCCTCTATTAAAAGCCAACAGATTCTGGGTAACAGGCATAAGCAGTGGAGAACCAAAGGCTTTCCAGGTAGTTGAAGATAGAACAATAACAGATGCACCTTCATCTATAATCGTGCTAGGTATGACCATATCAAAGATCTGCACCGTGATCTCAAAAGGCACATAAGAAGGAAGGCGGTATCCCGCAAATCAACTCCAATCGAAAGAAGCGACCAACTACTTGGAGGGGATACCATCAAACCGAGATGGTTTTTCCTAGTGTTATTGGAGAAAGAGGAGCATCTTCCTCGACCCCCATCATGGGAGCAGGAGGAGCAACTTCTTCAACTATAGCGACAGGAGAATCTTTCTCCAAGTACGAGGAATCTGAAGAAACAAGAGCAACGTGAGGGGGATGACATCCACTATTGACCAAAAATACCTGATGAACCATAGGTAGGATAAATTCGACTGATTCCACGTCCAATGGTTGGTCGGGAATGGATTCCTGAATTTGAATTTTCAGGGGAGTGGGATCGACCAAGGATGACTCTTGACCGATCGTGGAATCAACTAGCAGAGGACTCGAAGAAATCTTCTGGTAACCAACCAAAAGGCAAGGTGCAGAAGTAGTATGGTTGTCCAATAATCTCTTGGCTTCATCCATGTACAGAAAAAGGTGAATGGGATGATGCGCTTCACACAAAGTATAGGGATTGGTAATCTTACCTTGTTTCTTATGAGTCTTATCAGCACTAGTCGAAGATGTACCACCAATATGACTTCCAGAAGCCAAAGGCAATGACGGACGATCGTCGGACCATACTTCAAGTACCTTGGGACTGCCAAGGCAATCTCGAATAAGGTGGTCACCTTTTCACAACATGCAAGTGACTTTGACTTTCCATGGAAGGTTGGACGACTTCTCGAAGGAAGGTTTCTTAGGCACAATAGTTGCAACAGTAGCCTCTCGCTTATTTGAATTCTTCTTCTTCTTCATCTTCTTCTTCTTCTTAGCCACGTGGTTACTGGAATCCAAAATTGCACTGGCCATGTAGAAGAGGAGGCCGGAGAAACATGCGGAGAAGGGGAGAGGTCCACCTTAGAATCAACATGGTGCTATTTAGGTGGAGGTGATGTTCGAACAGAGATCGGGGCATTTGGAACCATCGAGGTCGAAAACAACCACACAGGAAAACCAATAGTTAACCGTAGAAGAGACAATGTTGCCATATAAGGAGCACCAACATTCCCAAAAGCAGGAAAAGGGCCAGGATTCCCTTCGAAGGGGATCCCTTGGTTGGTAGACTTTGGGAAGGTTGCCATAAAAAACAATGGTAAAATAGCAGTAAGGAAACTAACTTTAATCAGGAATATTTTGTGGGCAGTTAATTTTAAGACACTGAAACCAAACTCTACCATTTCATCTTTTAAGAGTCGAGAAATGGGAAAAATGTGACCATATCACTTTTAGGTTGAAACGAGCATGAAAGGACAAGTGCTCGATGATCTTTTCAAATTTATGGAGTGAGTAAAGATCAAAAATGACTACTCAGGTAGTCTAGGTAAAATGGTGTACCAAGTTCCCATGAACTGCCATATACACCTTGGTAATAAAACGAAAGAAGAATTAACCAAGGACTTGACGTACGTGCAGGTAGTCTCCCCGAATGTTGTGTTCGGTGTATCATGGTTATAAGGTGGCAGACTTGGCTTCCTATGGATAAAATGATTGCAACCTAGAGGGGTCTCCCTTTATATACTCGACGGTACGGGGAGCACAAGTTCGTACTAGCACTATCTGAAGCCAGATGGCGAGCGACAGATGCTAGGTTTAAAGACGCCAGAACACGTCTCTAACTTAGACCACTAAATGTTTCATTAGGTTTCAATGTTGCATTAGGTTAATTGAATAAATTTTAATTTGATCTTGTATTTATGTTTCAATTCTAAGGTCCTACCGAATGTTGAATCTCACGAATCCCTAAATGCAAGCTACATGCCATAAAATACCATTTCGTTCAATGAAAAACTTTCTAGGAGAAATTTTAAGAGTTTTCAAGCGATAGCAAATAATGAGAACACACAGAAGCATCCACTACAGTATCCGATTTCAGCTAATTAAAATGAGAAATCTTTCCTAGAATTGTCCGATGCTAGATATGTGAAAGACTTTCAATTTCACAATGCAAACAAAAATGTAAACAATTTTTTTTTTTTTTTTCAATGTAATAGGGCAAACAGTGCACTAAATGACATGGAAAACAAACCAACACACTAGTTCGAGAATTTCAATGCGAGAGTCGAAGCGAAACAATTCAATCAACTCAGAAGAAAAAAAAACAAAACTCAAACCAATGTTGCAATCTCTCAAATCGAACAAAGATGTCAAAAAAACCCATCCAAGAATTGTAATCTATGCTTGGAGTGACAAGGAGCACAACTGAATGAAAAAGGCAAGACTCATTTCACCAAATGTAATCACTCAAACGGATCAAGGGAGCCGAATGCAACCAAGCAAGGAATGAAGTTGACTGTGAAACAAAAGACCCAAACTCCTATAGGAGGCTCAGCATACCAAAGCACTAGAAAACCCTAAGGCTATGATGCTGACATGAAACAGACAAACAACAGAAGGAAGGAGGCTATTCACAATCACAAACAATCCCAACGCACTCAAAATGTGCCAAAAAATAACCTAGAAGCACAAGCACTGACGAAAAACTCCAAACTCAAGAAAACCCTAACACCTACAGGAATTGGAGCAACTGTTTGACTATAATCAGCGCCAAACAGGGGATGACGCGGGTGCTAAACTAGCAACAAGTGCTAGTGGGCGTAACTGTCAGACTGAAAACCGCACCAATCAAGTCAACCCTAGTAGAAGGAAAATTTTGGAAAAAAGAGGTTAGATTTGATCCTCTGGGGTTGAAAAGGGGTCTTAGAATCAGAAAAAGTAATAAAAAAGGCAACCTAAGCAAGCAAAGAACAATAAGAAGACCTAATGGACAAAAGACAAACTCACACTGATCCCCATAGCGAAGTCGCCAATTTGTTGGTGAGATAAATCTCCTCTGCAGGCAGAGGAGATCCCACTAGCCCTAGAGTGGGTCTAGCTACAAATGAGACAAGATATAACATCAATTCCTAGTTAATGAATGGATGGAGACTCGATAGATGACTTACTGGAAGTCCTACACTATTGTGGTCGTCGAAAATAGTGGTTGCCTCTCTCTCCTGGTTTGACTGATCATGATCCACTCGCCTTCATGCTCGGATACCTGTACACACACAAGAAACAATGACAATGTACAACATGCTATTTCACATTCATAACTATCAGTCAGTCGAAGAAGACTAAATCAATTGCATTAAATAAACATAACACGATGGTGGAACCAATACCATAGTCGAGTATATTAATGAAGGAAAGGAAGAGTACAACCAATCTTCAATGTTGTAGTCTCCTCCAACACGGTTCCAGTGGAGCGCGTCTCACAAAGGCTCATCATGAATTTGCACGAGCCTCTCTCTATGAAATTCTCCTTGGTTCTACCTTCTTTATAGAAATTACTCAGTTATAGTATCTCTTCTCCAATTTTAGCTTCTTGGCTATATGTTCAGCTAGCTTTTGTAAAGGGATAAGGCATGTTTATATAGAGGAAGAGGGAGAGGTTAGGATCCCTATAATCATGGAGGGGAGTTTTATCTTCAAAGAGTGTTCCACGGGTGGTAAAAACCACTACCTAAAGGGAGAGATCCGTGGCTTATCAAGTTTAAACACTTCTAATGAGTCATCCCTGAGGTAGTTAGAAGGAAACTTCTGCCTCTTTTTATAAAAAAAAATTCCTAAAACAGTTGGCATGGGTAATACACAGAGATAGAGTGTCAAGTGGCATGGGCTCTAGTGCAAATCTTCCCTATTGGCGTGAGGGGTGAACTGGCTACCTGCGCCAATGCCAAAACATAGGCTTTTGTGTTTATTTTGAGGAAATTTTCAACAAGAGAAATGATGTCCTTATGCAAAAAGATGCAAAGAAGTTGTTTGTAGAGTATGAAACTGCTCACAGGTCATGGGAAAGACCCTCCAATATGGGATGGTGACAAAATTCTGTGTAACAGCAGGTCTTGGGAAATATTTGTTCAAATAAACTTATGAAATTTTAATGTTCATGGTGCATAACCTTATATTATAGCCACTCTACATATGACCACCAACCTATTTAATAGAGCCGAGAAGGATCAAGACTATTTAGAATATTTTGTGGTTTATAGTTGTTTTGCATTGTGTTGGGATTAAAGCATCTAGAGAATCAAACGAATGATATTTTTTTTTTGCATCGATGATCTACATTACTTCTCATCATATCAACGAATCTAGTGTGTTGGGACACCGTTAGGGTATACTCTACACCAGAACCCTCATTCCCAACCTCATTTTCTTCCTCCGGCCGATGATGACTACTCTGCAAACCCTGAGATCCTCGACAGTTTGGTGCTCTTCACTACAGGTACTGATAGTTCCTATTACTCATTACTCATCAAGAGTAGGTTATAAACTTATTCATTATTCTTTCAGTTTTTCATATTAATCCAATGAGTAGAGCTATCACTACTGCTCTTTTTGTGTGTACATAGTGGTGTGATTTCCTCTTTCAAGTTTTGTTGCAATAAATTCTAGGGTACTCCAATGTCTTATACAACTTTAGAAAAGTTATCTATATACTCCCCTACAGATATTGGTGCTATGTACCCAAGTCCCCTTTTCTGGTTATAATATAATATATCTTTATTCTAATTTATACCTAACCTCCATGTATTTGGGTATAGGTATGGCCTTTTGTCCCTCTATTTTGTTCATTTTCTCCGTCTTTGTGTTTTTCCAAAGTGCCACTCATAACGAGGTATTCAAATTTGTTTGTTCCAGGTTATAAGGCAGTCGCCATCATAGTATGTCCATGGTGTTCAAACATTCCTCGTAGGGTTACTGTAGAGTTATGATTACTAAATTTGTAGGGGTTGGTTCCAGTTCAGGTTTTTGAGTCATTGTAATCAATTATGTCTCCATAAACTCGCTCCGTCAAGATCCTCAATCTCATGAAAATATTTATTAAATAGGGTTTTTTTAATTATGACTAGCTTAATAGAAAGGACGTATGGTTCCACTATGTTACTTGAATGAATTTCTAGCCATTAATGACACACATTTTCTTCTTTCAAATTTTCTATATGTGGAATGGAACGATACATGCTTAATATATTATGCCAAGTTTTGGGTTGTGTTTAATGTAATGAATGATCATTCTAAAGTCTAAATATTCACTCTAAATATTGGCAATTTGTTTTCTAATAGTTAAGCTATAATATGAGATTTTTTTCTAGAACTTCAACCATTTTTTGGCCTACAACATGTACGCAATTTGGATTTATAATCTCTGCACTTGCTTTATAGTTATAATATGAGCATATGCTTGGGGTCGGCTTTAGTATACATTATGTATTTGTTATAATTTTTCTTTTTTACCTTGCTAGTCATTAACAACTTTCGGGCCTCAAACAAGGTGTCCTGTATCCTTTGGCTGCGTGCTCCTCCCCTCCACTGTATCTTTTTTATGTGTCATAGAGTGATTGTTTCCTAGGTCACATTTACCTCCTAAAGTTGAACTAACATAGGCATAGATACTGAATTTCTTAACCTGTTTGCCATGAGTTATTTTTCTGAATATTGACTCTATATGTCATATCTCATTTTTATATTTTTAAATAATGTGGTAAAATACTCCCCTCTTGGATTTTTCTTTTCACATTCACCCGAAACCTTTTTTTTTCTAATTATCTATAACTACTATCAAAATTTTCCATTTTTTCTAGAATTAAAATATAACCATAAAAATTTAGTCAGAGAACCATTATCAGGGCCAAGATACTTATCTGACTAAACTTAGACAGTCCGGGAACTCTGCTAGGAACAATTCTCTCCTACCTTCCTATGAGACTGACTATTACGTCTTTGTCTCCCCCTGAGCCCCTAAAATTCTAGTAAAATATTGTGCCAAGAATATTTCAAGTCTAAATTCTAGGCATCAAGGCTTCCCCAAAAATTCCAACAAAAAAACTTCTCGACTTCTGTCTATCAGTGACGAATTCCACTAGTTCTATCCCAGCTCGGGAATCCTACTTCCTGCAATTTGATATGCACTCTTAGCAATAAGGAAATCTTTGTTAGGTTATCTCTTCCAAAATTTTCCTTCCTCTGATGTTTACCCTCTCTGAGTTCTAAAAGAAATAAAAGTAGACAATAATACCAAACATAGACCCCCACCACTCCAACAAGTTCACTTATCTCCACGAGTGAGACCAATAACCATAACTACCATAACTACGTAAAAGTTAGGTGATTTGTTTAGATATTTTCCCAAATGTTCCATTTCTTCCTAATTTTCCCTTAAATTAAATATACACATCATAATATATATATATATATATTTATTGCAATTGTTTTCCTTAACTTCACCATTAACTATGAAGTTTTTTCTATCAAAATAATGGAGAATAGCTAATAGTAAATTTAAAATGACCAACAATTACCAGAAATAATTGGGGATGTTACATCTTCCCCCATATGTTGTAACACCATCCTTAGTGTTCTATTCTTGTTCCTGAAAAAAATGAGGATAAATTTGTCGCATTACAGTTTCATCTTCCCAGGAGGCCTCTTTTGGGCTAAAGTTCCACTATTGCACTTGAACTTGTGTGATAGCTCGTTTCTACAACATTGTTTATTTATGATATAGGATACATAGGGGCTCTACCAGAAATTTTTCTTCTGGTTCTACCTACATAACATGTATCACAGGGTTTAGTTCCTTTAAATACTAGGTTAAGATATTTACTTTAATTTGTATAAATTTACATCTATATCCTACCAATTTATAACATGATTGGGTTCATATATGTATTTCTTTAATAATGACACATGAAATACATTATGAAGCTGCATATAACTTGGTACTGTGATTTTGTAGGTTATAGGTCCTATTCTCTCTATAATTTGGAAAGGTTTGTAATATTTAGGTGCTAACGTATTGCAACCAGCCTATCTCAAGGTTCTTCTTTTGGGTTTCACATTCACATAAACATGATCCTCCACTTGAAATTCCCCGAAGAATCCTATTATCCACATAATATTATTGTCTATCTTGTGATTCGTTCAAATTTTGTTTTACTTTGTTTACTGCTTGCTCCATTTCTAGGAGCATATCTGGCCCCAGTATCAACCTGCTCTCAGGGTTGCCCCAGGTAGCAGGATTCTTGCATTTCCTTCCATATAATACCTCAAAAGGAATTATTTTTAATGACTCATGTAAGTTCTTATTATATGAAAATTCTACAAAATTGACGTAGTCCTCCGATTTTGCTAGTTGTTGCATTACATACATACACAACATATCTTCCAACACTTGATTTTCCTGATCTATTTTTCCATTAGTGTGACGGTTGTAGGTTGTACTCAATTGAACTTGAGTGCCTAATACAAAGAAGAGAACTTTCCAAAATGGATATGTAAAACTTAAGTCATTATAAAAAATTATTACCTTCAGTATTCCATGTAATCAGAATATTTCTCTCATGAATATATCCACAATATGTACAATATTTTATGTAGATTTTACAGGGATAAAGTGGCCCACTTTGCTCAGCTTAACTACTACCACCATGATTGAATCATTTTGTATTTTTGGTTTTGGTAACCCAGTTATGAATTCGAATGTAATAATATCACATTTCCATTTCGGTTATGGTCAAGGGGTGAAGTAGACCGGTTGGGTGCTGGTGTTACACTTTTACTTGCAAGAATTCCAAGAATTTTTCCAAGCATTCCATATATCTCATTGCATTCCAAACCATTTTTTTTTTACAACATAAAATAATTTTTGAAATCCACGATGAGCAGCATAAGGTTTTTGGTAGAATGCATCCAATAAAAACCGCTTAATTTTTGACTGATTAGGAACACAAATTATTGCTTTAAAACTGAGAAAACCATATTAGTTTATTTCAAAACTAGTTTGTCCTTCAACACCTTTGGTTTCTTTACTTTTTTGTCACCAAAACTTACATTTCAAATATTTATTGGTTGCTTCTTTGATTTTCTCTCAAAGTTAAAATTCACCTTAGCTAAATGTAACTCTGTAAACATGCTGAAACTTTCTGCTTAACACATCAGCCACACTATTTCATCCCTTAATATTGTTAATGTCAAATTCAAATTATCTTAGAAAATAATTCCATATATCTTGAAGAGAATTTACATTAGGTTGTTAAAAGAAACTAGTTAAACTGCTATGATCCATCATAAGGAGACATCCCTTGCCTAATAAAAAATGCCTCCAGACTTTAAGGGTGTGTACAACTGCAGTGATTTCTACCTGCTCATTATACATCAATTTAAAAAATACATAGGCTACTATTCATTCCTCTTGCATCAGTACCCTTTCTACCCTTTCTTGAAACGAGTGTGTGCATACTATGAACTCCTTCTCCGTGTCTACAATTATTAATACAAGTTCTGTTGTCAATACGTGTTTCAAGTCTTCAAAAATCTGTTGGAAATCATTATTCCATCTAAAAATCCTTCCTTTTTTCTTGCAGTGAGCTTATAGGATAAGTAATTTTGGAAAATATTCCTATAAAATGAAGATAGTAGCCAACTAAGACCATAAAATAATGGGTGCGTGCCACGTTCTTCAGCATGAGCCAATCCATAATAGTTCTAATATTATTTAGGTCTACTTCTAGATGGTCTAAATAAATTACATGCCCAATATATTGACTCTAGTATTTCAGGAAATCACACTTGCTAAACTTAGAATAGAGTTGATTTTCTCTTAAGGTGTGGAACATGATCCTATGGTGTTCTCTATGATCTTCGAAATTATTGAATAAATAAAAATATCGTCAATGAAAATGAATACAAAATTAGCCAAATATGAGTGAAATATACCATTCATTCAACTCATAAAGGTGGTTGTGCAATTAGTAAGGCCAAAGGGATGCACAATGAATTCGTAATGGAAGTAACGAGTTCTGAATGTCTCTTCCTCTTTTATTCTTATATGATGGTATCCAAAGCATAATTCTATCTTTTAAAATATCATACCTCTATTTACTTTATCAAAAAAATCATTGATTCTAGGAAAAGGGTACTCATTTTTTATAGTTAATATGTTCAACTGCCTATAGTCGATACATAAGCATAAGGTGCCATATTTCTTCTTTACAAACAATACCGGGCACCCCAGGGTGATACGCTCAGCTAGATATATCCTTTATCCAACAATTATTCTAATTGTAACTTAAACTACGTTAATTCTTGGATACTCATACGGTAAGGGGTTTTTTACATTGGAGTTTCCCTTGGAACTTATTTTATTGTGAAATCAATGTCTAGTTTTACAGTAGTCCCAAGGTTTCTTCTGGAAATTTGGAAGCCCTTTCACATATATTTTCCCAACTGATTAGATTTAATTGGTCACAATTTTATGCTTCTTTCAACATCTTGAATCTCTTGTCTAAAACCTTCATTGTTGAGGAAGATGGTAGAATTTTCTCTATAATTCACTATCGACCAGTGCTGCTCCAACCAATCCATTCCAATCATTATATCATAGGATCCGAGTGGTAGCATATTTAAGGTTACCTTGATTTTAATTCCACGTATTTCTACCGGGAAATCCTCCACCTTATAAATTATTTTATGTTTTGCTCTGGTTTCTAGTTGAACCATCCAAGAACTCTTATACTTAAAAATTTGCAATTGACACAATTCAAGTAATTTTGGACGAATATAACTTAAAATTTCACCAGTGTCTACTAAAAAATAAACATGGCAGTTAAGTACCTTACCTTAAAACGTCACCATAACAGAAGTGTTGGGAAAACACCGAGAGGGGGATCGCATTTACTGCATATTCAAAACTTTTACTTTTTCTTGCTTGTAAAACCCATACGCTACTTTCCTGAAGCAGACTTGCGTATATACGTGGATACCCTTTATGAAACTCGCGTATACACAAATATCTAATTATGTCATTAGTTCTTCACTTAAATCATTCCATCATTCATTCATCAGATGTTTAATAAACAGTAAACATGAACAGTAAGAACAGAGTAAACCATCACACAAAGCATCACACATGAACACCAGGATTTTTAGGTGGAAACCCAAGTCGGGAGAAAACCACCGCCGCAGTTGCTCAGCCTTCAATATTTTATTATAGAGAAAACATATTACAACATATGTGCTGGTGCAGACTCCTACCAGCACGCAGGCACCCACCTGCGCTCGTTTACCAGCCTCTCCTGGAAGGGAGCTCCAACCCCCTGACTCGTTTACCAGCCTCTCCTGGAAGGGAGCTACGACCCCCTGCTCTCGTTTACTAGCCTCACCTGGAAGGGAGCTACAACCCCCTGACTGAAGGCTACAACCCTCAGCACCTTTATGGACCACGTTTCATCAATTTTCACACTGGATCCAAAGCTTCCTTTAGGACACCACTTGCAGGCCACGTTTCATCATATTTTCATACTGGACCCTTTCCATACTTTTAAGCACAGTCAACCATGAAAAAAATACATATAACTCACTGACAGATATCAGTAAACCAGCAGAGCAGATCAGACATTTCTTACCACAGACTTTAGCAAACCCTAGTTTGCATACGCGCTTTCCCTTCACTTATGTCGCGTATATACGCGCTTTCGTTCACATAAACCAGTGTATACTTCCGTACATATTATAGGGAAAATTTTATTGCGCATACGCGCTTTTTCTTCAGCGAAGCCGCGTATATACGCGCTTCTTCTGCGACAAAGTAGCGTATATATCTTCAACCATTACAGAGCTGCATACTTCTTCATATTAGACATTTAGTTCAGATTCAACCCTTTACTTCAGACTGATGTTCGCCTCATCTCGGATCTAATCATTCAATAAACAGATCTAGCAAATACAAGTGCAATTCAGATCTAGATCCCCTTCTTCATCACTCCTTCATCGGTGCATCATACATTCAGATATTTCATTCAACTGTAACCCTTTCCATTCAGATATACTTCAGAGAGAAGTATTCATTCAAGCTCAGACATCTTGCACCCACGCTCATGATTTGCACAATGAATTTCTTCTCCTTATATAGGTTTACCCTTTTTCAATACCATGAGCCAAAACCACATTACTTCTGATGGTATTCCTGGACGGGGTCATTTAGACGAATCATTACCCAATACAATGGGTCAATACCATGGTGGTTACCCCTAGTTTTGCTCTTTATGAGCACTTTTTCCCATACGTGACTTGGCACGTTGTTTCCCGCGTGCATACGCGACTTCTCCTAGACATATCCGTGTATGCCTTGAGACATACTCTTTTCACCATAGATTTAGCACATGCTGAATTCCTTTCTTTATTGCCTTCTGTACTCACTGTAGATACATCAGATTTAGATCATCAAGACATATTCTATCAAGCACAACTTCATCCAGTAAGTTGCCATTATCTTCATCAAGTGGGTTGCCTTTCAAGGACAACACTCAGCATCATATTGCTAACAAACATTATTTACCAAGTCCATTAAGTCAAGAATAACTTCATCAGGTGGTTTGCCATCAAGGACAACACATGTCAACACTTTCATGTCTTCATCTTCACTCAGTGGGTTGCCATCAAGGACAACACTCTGCATCATATTGCCAACAATCTCCCCCTTTGGACTTGATGGCAACCACGATGGTGTTTGGTTACTACAACAGATAGGTACATTAAGAATAAAATGGCACCATGTCATTCTCTCCATTTTTGACACCATTCTTTCTCTTCATTCAAACACCATGTCACTCTCCCCCTTTGACATCAAGGGCAAAGGGCGGATCAAAAACCAACATACTCTCCCCCTTTTCGTCACATGTGGAAGAAGCGTTCTGCAGATCTAATATATACGGAAGTGACCAAGCTCCCCCTGAATTCATGCTGAATCTTCAAAGACATTTTCCAATGAAGTACATGACTCTATGAAATTCCTATCACGAATGACTCAAACTTACATCAAAGATCCATCCAAGTGGATTTACATATAAGACTCAAGTACCCAACCAAGTGGGTTTACAAAATTTGACTTAACTACCCAACCAAGTGGGTTTACAAATTTGACAAGTCCTTACATGACTGAATATTACAATTTTACATCATGGGTCTCAACATGACCTTTTTATCAAAAGACAAATATGACTTTTCATAACCAACACCAGAAAGTCCTCAAGAAAGAGAACATGTTTCAGAACCATCATAATGCCAACAATGCATTATACTCAGCAGCGCTAATGCTCCCCCTGAATCTGTGCATCCAAGCAACCTTTCCATATGACTAAGGCTCCCCCTTAGTTTGTGAATCCTAAACACTTTCACCAACAAATCATCAAGGAATCTTTATCAAAACATTAGAAATAGAATTATGAGAACTGGAACACCACCAGAAATACCAAACAGTATCAGAGATACCAAACAACACTGCAACTGTGCTGAAGAGAGCTGACTCCAAACAGAAAATTGTCAGCAATCAGACATACGCAGTTTTATGTGCATGAACTCGCGTATATACGCGAATGTGTTTTAGGAAACCCGTGTATCCAATATCACCTTCTACATATTAACCAGATCTGATCCTCTGTGAGAAAAATACAGTGTTCAGCTTCTTTCTGAGATATTTGAATGCTTCCCTAGACTACAGATAGGTAGAACAGTGTAGTTGTGTCTTCAAGCATCATCCAACGGTTGTAGCATAAGCACATTAGTAACCAAGCCTTCAGATTCTTTGCAGCATCAATACAATCTTTCCAAGAGAGATTATCATACCAGAACAACATCTTCAAATATGTGTCAAGAAATCATCCATGTGGTCCAATATCATCGAGATCAACATGAAGTAACATAACCCTATGTAGGCAAAAGATCTCAACCATAGTAACAAGCTCTGCATGATCTATTCTTATTTCTGAATCAAACGACATCCAACTCATCCATGTGTGAGCACAAAAGAAACTTATTAGCAACCAGGGCTCAAAATCTCATAATAATAAACCATGTACCAAGTCATCATCATTTGAGCATGAGTATCACAAAAACCAAAGAATAAGCAGTCATATTGCCAACAATGCAATCATTAGTATTCAACCTGCTGCTCCCCCTGAACCAGTGCTCCTTCTTAACTTGTGCAACCTGAATACGATCATCAGCAATTCATCTACATGAACTGCCCTTATCTCCGAATTATAAGACTCAACAATGAATACTCTTCATCAAAATGCAAACAGGACTCATCCACAAGCTTCAACATAAGAAACCATGTATCATATCATCATTATTTAGAACTGAGAAACTGAGCTGATATTGAGTCAATAATACAGTCATTAACAGTCAAACTGATGCTCCCCCTGAACCTCTGCTCCAGATCTTCAGCTATCATATAAATTCTCTTATCATCAATGCATACGCGACTGTGTCTTCTGGAACTCGCGTGGATACGCGACTTTGGTTCATCGAACCCGCGTATGGAAAGTGAAGCATAGAAAATTTGTTCATCTTCCTTCATCTCCTCCTGAGCTTGTACCTCCTGTACCCCTGTGACGATACATTACTAAATCTCATAATGTATCCCACATCATTCCTGTAGTCAATAAGAAAAGTCAGCTTCAGAAGCGGATGACTGCAGTAGGGTCAGAATTCCCTACGTTTCTGATCGGTCCTCCATCTTTTTCCAGATTTGTTTGAACTTTCTATTTGTGTGCTGGAAGTTATCCAATTTCTCATGTCTATTCAACCTGCATTCCTTTTCTACATGTCCATACTTGTTACAAGAATAACATCTCATGTGACCAGAGAAATAAGCATAAGAATCATAATGAGTATTTCTAATCTTCCTCCTTTTACAATCAGCTGCTTTATGTCCATACTTGTTACATGAAAAACAGTATCCCTTGAAGAAACTAGAGTGCCTTTCTATATAGGAACTGTTTGGTTGAGGCTGAATTCTTCTGCTTCTGCAATTTGCTGCAACATGCCCATAATTATGACATTTAAAACGTTCAACATTATTGACTGATTTCCTTTGAGATTTCATCATTGATGGTTGACCTTTTGTCTCTTTCAACACTTCAGGTTTTGCAATGACATCCTCTGAGGTTTTTGCACTTCCTTGTGAGCTAGATTCTCCTTTAACAGTTTCATGGAAACCAAGACCAATTTTGATAGCAGGAGACCTTTGATTACTCATAATATTGTCCAAAATATTAGTACTATCTTGAAACCTCAAAAGTTTAACTTTTTCTTCTAATCTACCTTTGAGAATGTTTACCTCAACCTCCAAGGCTTGAAATTGTTTTGTCATGCTTTCTTCTTTCCTTCTTCCATCTTCTATTTGATCCTTCAGATTTAGAATCTTTTCTTTCAACCAATTTTCGTTTTCTTCACATGTTTGTTGCAGCTCTTCATTCTTCTTATTTGATTTTTCCAGATCTTCTTTGAGAGAGATGATTTATGCTTCAAGGCCTTCCTTTTCAAATGACAAAGGTTCTTCATTCTTCTTATTTGATGCTTCGAGATTTAATTTCAGAGATATGTTTTCTGCTTCAAGTTCTGCATTCTTCTTATTTGATTTATCCAGATCTTCTTTGAGGGAAATGATTTCTGCTTCAAGTTCTGCAATCTTCTTCTTTGATATTTTCAGATCTTCCCTAAGAGAGATGATTTCAGCTTCAAGTCCTTTACTTCGATTGTATACATCATCGAACATCCTTTTCAGTCTAAAGATCAAAGATTTGGAGGCAGATTCCTTCTCATTAAATATTCTTTGTTGATCTTTGATAACTTCTTCTAGGTCCAGAACATTACTTTCACTATCTGTACCATTGTTTTCACAAAGAAGATTACTAGGACCCTAATCACTATCTGATTCATCTTCTTCAATTTCTGCTATACAGGTTTTCTGAGACATCTCCTTGCTTCGAGTATCCTTCTTCTTTTGCTTCTTTTCCATGAGAACTTATAGAGCTTGGTCAGAATTTTTTTCATCTTTAATCTTGACAGCTTCTGTTTCATCTCCTTCAATTTCTGCTATACATGATTTCCGAGGCTTCTCCTTTCCTTGAGTAACCTTCTTCTTTTGCTTCTTTCCCATTGCAATGGATCTCCTTCAAGTGATCAAGCTTCTGCAGAAGGACCTCGCTCTGATACCAATTGTTGGGAAAAATACTGAGAGGGGGGGGGGGTGAATCAGTATTTACTGCATATTCAAAACTTTTACTTTTTCTTGCTTCTAAAACCCATGCGCTACTTTCCTGAAGCATACTTGCGTATATACGCGGATACCCTTTATGAAACTCGCGTATACACAGATATCTAATTATGTCATTAGTTCTTCACTTAAATCACTCCATCATTCATTCATCAGATGTTTAATAAACAGTAAACATGAACAGTAAGAACGGAGTAAATCATCACACAAAGCATCACACATGAACACCAGGATTTTTAGGTGGAAACACAAGTCGGGAGAAAACCACCGCTGCAGTTGCTCAGCCTTCAATATTTTATTATAGAGAAAAAATCTTACAACATATGTGCTGGTGCAGACTCTACCAGCACGCAGGCACCCACCTGCGCTCGTTTACCAGCCTCTCCTGGAAGGGAGCTCCAACCCCCTGACTCGTTTACCAGCCTCTCCTGGAAGGGAGCTACGACCCCCCGATCTCCTTTACCAGCCTCACCTGGAAGGGAGCTACCACCCCCTGACTGAAGGCTACAACCCTCAGCACCACCTTGGACCACGCTTCATCAATTTTCACACTGGATCCAACAACTTCAATAGAACACCACTTGCAGGCCACATTTCATCATATTTTCATACTGGACCCTTTCCATACTTTTAAGCACAACCATACATCATCAACAGATACATATCAACACAGATCAGATAGCATAAACACAGCAGAACAGCTCAGATATTTCATACCCCTTGCTTCAGCAAACCCTAGTTTGTATACGCTCTTTTACTTCACTGATTTCGCGTATATACGCGCTTCCGTCCACACAAACCGGCGTATACCTCAGTGTATATTTTATTGCGCATACGCGCTTTCTCTTCGCTGAAGCTGCGTATATACGCGCTTCCTCCGCGTCGAAGTAGCGTATATATCTTCAATTATTCCAGAGCAGCATACTTCTTCAGATCAGATATTCAGTTCAGATTTACCCTTTCACTTCAGACAGATGTTCGCCTAGATGTTCGCCTCATCACAGATCTAAGCCTTCCATAATCAGATCTAGAAAATACAAGTGCAATTCAGATCTAGATCCCCTTCTTCATCATTGGTGCATCATACATTCAGATTTGTCATTCAAGTGTAACCCTTTCCATTCAGATATACTTCAGAGAGAAGTATTCATTCAAGCTCAGACATCTTGCACCCACACTCATGATTTGCACAATGAATTTCTTCTCCTTATATAGGTTTACCCTTTTTCAATACTATGAGCCAAAACCACATTACTTCCGATGGTATTCCTGGACGGGGTCATTTAGACGAATCATTACCCAATACAATGGGTCAATACCATGGTGGTTACCCCTGGTTTTGCACTTTATGAGCGCTTTTTCCCATACGCGACTTGGCACGTTGTTTCCCGCATGCATACGCGACTTCTCCTAGACATATCCGCGTATGCCTTGAGACATACTCTTTTCACCATAGATTTAGCACATGCTGAATTCCTTTCTTCATTGCCTTCTGTACTCACTGTAGATACATCAGATTTAGTTCATCAAGACATATTCTATCAAGCACAACTTCATCCAGTAAGTTGCCATTATCTTCATCAAGTGGGTTTCCTTTCAAGGACAACACTCAGCATCATATTGCTAACAAACATTATTTACAAAGTCCATTAAGTCAAGAATAACTTCATCAGGTGGTTTGCCATCAAGGACAACACATGTCAACACTTTCATGTCTTCATCTTAGTTCAGTGGGTTGCCATCAAGGACAACACTCTGCATCATTTTGCCAACAGTTATTCATCCTGGTGGCCTTCCAATGCCGCATTTATTTGCGGAATATTCCTTTCTATATCCCACACTGTGGAAGCTTCCTGATCGTTGGTGGTTAATTCTGTCCTAACATGGTGACAAAAGTTTTTATAGTAATGAGGCTCCCCACTTAACCAACACTGTAAGTGGGGATTCTTTGTTTTATTTGGGTTTGGTTTACTTGGTGCCTGGGTATGTCTTCTTTCATTCAGTTCTCTAGTTTTTTGTTGATTTTTCCTTGAACTTTAATTAAACATAATTTTATATGAGTTTTTCTTCCCTAGCCTTTTACCACCTCAACAATTCCCGAGAACCATCCCCCCTCTTATTTGACCAACCTCTATCATTTTCTCCCTTCAGCTTCATTGGTTGATAACGGATGCAACCTTTTCGAGTGGCTTCATCCATATTTCTTAGGTTTTCAAATTCTGACCTCTCCTTCATAAAATCTAGTAAAATTCTAATAAAGAATTTTACTTTATCATTTTTCTCCCGAATATGAGGAATATACCTTAATAACTAAGCGAATTTTGTTATCAATTCAACCATATTTAACTCACCCAAACTTAAGTCATGAAACTCATTAGCTTTACAAGTGGATTCCCACAATTGGACCCACATTAAACGGGCTTCCTTCCCAACTTCAACTGCTATTCTTCTAGAGGGAGTGGCTCCTGCTCCTCTCTGAATAATGTTTTTCTTATTTTGTGTATCACATACACTTTGTTATTTCTATTTTTCTAGACAATATTCACCTTGTAACCTAGGCTCTGAAACCAATTGTAACATGTAACCAATATCAATAAAATACATAATAGAAAAAAAATATTACAAGCCTAACCTTACTATAAAAGTAAAAATAAAATATTAACACACACAATTACAAGATTTGTGATTCCATGTTTAAAACTCCTAAGATATTTAATTTCTAAACATTACCCACCTTCCAATCCCAACCATAATTTAATATCATATACACTGACTTAACATTAAATAACATAAATCTGCATTAAGCATTGCTCCATGGTATAACAATGTTAATATGAATGTAAGTGGGTACTCTTAGGTCTTGGGAAATATTTTTTGATATAACCTTCTGACATTTTAATATTCATGGTGCATAACATTATGTTACACCGGTTCAACATATAACCACCAACTTGTATAATATATCTGAGAAGGATCGAGACCATCTCAAAGGTTCTCTAGTTTAAAGTTGTTCCACATTGCGTTGGGATTGGAGCATCTCGAGGATCACACGACCGATATTCTATTTTATCATAGAAAATATGGACTACTTCTTATCAGATCAAAAAATCCAGTGGTTTAGGACACTATTATTGTATACTCCACAACCAGACCCTGGTTCCCAACCTCATTTTCTTCATCTGACAACTAGTCTGCAACCTAGAGCTACAGGCCGTTTTTATTTTCTATAGGTACTAAAGTTCTCATTCCTCCTTATCCATAGGATTAGGTTATAAATTTATGGGTTTATTCATTATTCTCCCGGTTCTATATATTTATCCAATGAACATAGCCCTCACTACTTCTCTTTCTATGGGTACAGAGTGGTCTAAGTGCTTCTTCCAAGGTTTGCTGCAACAAATTCCAGGGCACTCCAATGTATTATGCAAATCTAGGAAAGTCTCGAAATACTCTACTTCATGTATTGTTGGCTTTTCCCTGAATCTCCTCTTCTGGTTATAATAGAATATAGTTTTATTCCATGTTATAACTAACCTCGATGTATTTCCGTAGAGGGATAGCCCTTTTTCCCTGCGTTTTGTTTAAGATTGTATAAGTCTAGGATGGTTTGAGATCAAGTTTTTCAGTCATTGTAATGGATTCCATCTCTAGAAATAGGTTCCACCAAGCTCCTCAAGCTTATGGAAAAAATTATTAAAAAAGGTTTTATCTTAATTACGACTATGTTAATATAAAGGAAGTATGGTTTCACTATGTTATTTGAATGAATATTTTTCCATTAATGGCGCAATATTTGTGCTTTCCAATTTTCTTTATGTGGACTGCAACGTTACATAGTTAATATATTATGTCAGGTTTTGGGTTTTTCTTAATGTAATGAATGACAATTATAAAGTCTAAACTGATACACTGTAAATATTGGAAGTTTGTTTACCGATATTTAAGGTGTAATCTGAAATTGTTTTATGGAAATGTAGCCATTCTTTTGTATTAGAGTGTGCACACAATTTTGAGTTATTATATTTGCACTTGATTTACAGTTATAATATGAGAATATGATCGGGGTCTAATTCGGTAGATATTATATATTTGTTATAATTTTTTATGTATTATTTTTATAATTTCACAGTAAATTTAACTAATTATCAGTCTTAGGTCACATGTGTTGCCCTGTCGGGTGCTCCCTTGAGCTGCGAGATCCTTTACAAGTCATAGGCAACGAGTTTTATGGCCTTGGACACTATCTGAGGTCAAGCTAACCTAGCCTTAAATGCTCAATTTCTTAAAATGTCTGCAATGAGTTGTTTTTCTAAATATTGACTCTATATGTAATGCACCATTTTTATATTTTTAAATAATGCGATAAAACCTTATCATGTTGGAATTATTTCTCATGGTTTAGATATGGTTGGACTTTCAAATTTGTTTTTGGTTATTTGAGTTTATATAAATTTCATATATATTCATTTTTGGGTCTACATTCTCTCCTAATCATTGAATGTTTTTTTCAAAACATTATTGCAAATTTTTTTCATCATAAATGTTATACTATTAAAATGACAATGTATTCAATAAAATCACTATAAAACTTTTTTCTCTTATAAAATTTTTATTATTAGTCCTTGTCTTGCGAAGGACTATATCATTCTATGCATGGTAAAAGTGAATTGACTCTCCATTATTTTGTTGTTTTTTTGCAATTTTAACAAAAGTTTAAGGAAAATGTTGAATATTTCTATTTTCCATAAATTCAGAGTTAATTTTATAGTTTTATTGAAAATTTGTTTCTAGTTTTTGATTGGTTTAATTTGATTCCCTTAGTGGAGAGGTTTTTTTTTTAGTATTTTTGTGTGTTGTGTGAAATAATGTTAATACTGGGGGGGGGGGCGGGTATGTCAATTTTTTTTCATTCAAAGTTGGTAACCATCAATACAATAATCAATAATATATAATGTGGCAGCAACATGAAATAAATACATAAATACACATCGTCAGCAACATACACATTGGAAAGAAAGGTTTAAAGTCGAAATCCTTCAGGGAAAAAACTACCAAATCTTGTTGTTGTTATTAATGTAAAAATAAGATCACCTACTCTATTACATCAATATGTTTGTGATCCACTATTCAGAGGAAGCAAGAAATTCCTTTGATTGTTTTGAAGCACCCACTAGAAAGAAGTTCCAAATCCTTCCTTTCACAAAAACTTGATCTGCCTACCAGAACCACCATCTCAAGCACCAAATTCATGTATTTGTTACAAGAACCAACTTGCATCTCCTTGGATTTATGCAACCAGGAACTTGCAGGAGGCACCAGCCCCAATCCTTCTCAGACATCGATTATAAATGGAGGCACCAAATTCAAGTATGCAGGATCAAACCCACACTCAAAAGAAAACTTATTTCTCATTGTAACTAGAAACCTATCTAAATTTTTTCAACTATTTTCTCCTTAGCAACCTTTTGGCGTGTGCAATTCCCTATCCTCTTCTTAGTCCACAGTAGATCATTTTTCTTCTCAACATCAATCACTCATTAAAACTCTCTCAGCACTGTGTCCACACCACGACATCATTCCCTTCTTGAACCTCTTCTCTTAGCACGACACATTCAACACTCGACCTTCCTCTTCTGTGCAAGGAACTTTAACCTCTTTCCTCTACATTAGCACTCTCGGGATCTTATTTGGAAGACAAGATCACTAAGCCTCTCACACAATATCAGAGGCTCTCTCGGGGTATCTTTCCTATGCATAAGTACTCTCAACCTCTCTTTATACAACATTATCAATTTTACTTGGAAAATTTTGAACAAACACCCACATATCTCTCCACATAATTCAATAGCAACAATGCTTCTTCTCTCCACATTTCTCAACTAAAATCCTGCATTTTATTTCACTAAAAAATAGTGATCAATGTTGTCTCTGTCAACCATCACTAGACTATCAGAGTGTACCTCTGCATGGATTCTCCATTCTATTGTTGTGTCTCATTGCTTGAATTTTTCCACTCGGATTAATGTGTTCGCTATTAGCCATGACTTTTCCATTCACACTTCCCAAGCGTACCTCTATATGGATTCTCCATATCGATGTTGTGTCTAATACATAGGCACTGCAAATTCATTAATCAGGTGGAATGGGCTCTATTCTCTCACTAGTTGTTGTTTCATTAAACATGAGTATGGGCACCTGATTTTTCTGATGCTGAGAAATAAATCCTTAGTCAGCCTGCACACTCCAACAAGGCACTTTATCTTTCTATGAATAAATATATTGTCACTGAGGCTATGATATTTATTTAAATCAATGAAGTGTGCATCCAAGATCAGGGATATCATGTCTCAGCGTATGAAAAAATAATTTAAATCATTTTTCATAATCATGGTCCTATTTTCCTTAACCTAGCGATCTATGCAGTCACCATTAGTCCTGTTACACCAACCGTACTATTCACATTTACTCTTTAGTTTCCAACCCATTCATCTTCCATAATCCTCTATGTTGAAATTTTGGATCCTAATATCTCATAATATTATTATGGAGATGTTACAAAATTGTGAGATTATGTGCCTATCCTTTAGCCCCTTTTTATTTTCCTCTTATTGTTTTTGCACCATAGTACTAGGTGTTGTGACTGGCGACATAGTACTTAGGTGCTAAGACCTTCAACATCCTATCAAGGGCCTATTTCCTTGTGTTATTGCTCTTGCCCTTGGCTCCTTGGGTTGCAAGACTAAACACCAACACATCGAAGCTCCCTGATATCAGAATTTTTATTGAAATTACAATTATAGAGGAGTTATGAAATTCTGACCTTCGAAATACTTCCCATGTGGCATCACCATAACACTTAGGTGGTAAGATCTTATCTACACCCTTGGTTATTTTGGTCCCCATGAATAAACTCCAATCAACATCACAGCTTCCTGATATCAAGACTTTCTTATAATTCAATTATGTAGGAGTTAAAAAAACTATGAATTTTGAAATATACTTCGCAAATGACATCATGCTCTCATTATCTACCAAAAAAGGCCTCTCCCACATGTCCTGGGTACAACCACGTCATGTTAATGTCATATGCCAGCATCATCACTTAAAGCCTGATCAACTGTTGCCATGTTTAGCCTCCAAGGAGAGAGAAAGGGTCCTTGTTTCTTTGTTTTTACAAATAAATCTCTTTATTAATCCCTACTCCCCACAACCCTTGATGCTTTCAAAAGGATTCATTAATTAATAACTTACGAAATCCCAAAGTTGTTAAGTTCTGAGGGGTTCTTATATTATTTCCTTCTAAGCTCCTGATGGTCCGAGGGGTATGTGAGTTTACATGATTCCCTAGTTCCATGTTGTCTCAGGTTTCTTTTAAATAAACCTCCAGTTACAATTACTTTCGGCCTACTCCTCTTGTTCTGAGATTTCCACTTTTGGCCTACTCCAAATTGACTGAGACTTCGACCCTCCAAGGTCCCAAAGTTCTAAAATTCACCTTGCTCCATTGGTTCTAAGGTTTCTATATTCTAGCCTTTTGACATCCCAAGCTTTTGAGCCTCCAAGCTCTTGATATTCCTACCTTCTAAAATGTCTACCTTCCCTGGTTTTGAAATTCGGTCGACCGAGAAATTCAAGATCCTAACTTCCAAAATAAATAAATTTTGGTCCTAATACACATTTATGGACATACACATACCATTGGAAATATATTTTCTAGCTCTAACCATACATGCTAATGACAAGATTATATGAGCTGATATATTGAGACAAAATCTACTCTAAATTCTGGGACTCCCAACCATCATATCCATCATTTTATGGCTGCTATAATAATCGTACTACTATGGTGATTCTCTAACAAATATTTAAATAGCCATAGGCACCCTCCTAATATTGACACATAAAGCAAATCAACACTATCATCTACTGCTATAACAACTAGCCTAGTGGACATCAATGTTGTCTTTCCTAATGATCATGTTAGCACATACATCCAGAGTAATATGGTTGACATCAATGCCAATGCACTTTATAGCTATTAGACAATTCCAACTTCCCAACTTGATCTCTCAGCATAACTGTTGGCCTAAGCACCAATATACTTTCTACCTCTAGCCAAATAGATAATTCCAATTCTCAAACAATCTAACCCTTTGGTATTGATGAAAACACCTATTCACTTCTCCACATTAATGGTCAATCCTCATGATGCTTCCACACATCTCCTTGCATGAGCCACTAATGGATTTCTTTCCTTTTATTTCGGCATCGAAACTTGCTTTCTAGTAAGATTCTCTCCCTCTTTGACATCAATGGAAAAGGGCTAGACGATGCTTATTGTCCCCAATTCAATTATTGATTATCGATGACAAGGGCCTACTTGTTGTTGTGCATTATGCTTTGCAGACTTCTCTTCAAGGTTTAATATCTATTGCTACTCTATAAATTTTACATGTGTGATATGCTCCCCTTGAACATATACCACCTCTTGTTTGACTTTATCGAGTTCTGAATGACTTAGGCTACTGGTTTAATTCTCTCCCTATAACTTCATCTTTTATACAAGTTAAAGGAAACTGATACTAGTTAAAAATTCTCATGGTATTGATGTTGCTACACATACGAATCATTAGTGACTCATTGAGCTTTCTCTTCAGTGCTGCTACTGCTTCATCATTTATGCTCACATATATTGAGTATCTATGTTAACCAACTCTTCTCCTCTTAATATCAAGCCACTCGAATTATTCATTTCTCGTTAAATAATACCAATTTTACCAAAAATCACGATATAAATTGGATACTTTTACCGTGCACTCTCATATTTCCTTTCAGAAGGAAATTCCCATTTTCACAAAAGGTTGATCCATACGAACCTATACCATCGATTTACATAGTGGTACCAATTGAAATCTAAAGGACATTCAAATATTTTACCTATTGTGTTTCATGAACACAAGATTGCTAGGAAAATTCAAATTTGCAAGTTAAATGAAATAAGGGTATTTCAACCAAGATGTAAGCCTTTCATTTCCTGAGAAATATTTATTCCTAAGTATAAAATTTGTTGCCTACTATTGCTAAATAAAGCATCTCCCCCTAAGCCAACGCTCTTTGATATCATGCAACTGCTTCTTTTCATCTGCCTGGGTAGTGATCCTGCGGACCTAACTTCATTATGGGATTCCTGTCATTCCACAATTCTGTTGAAATGCATGTTCTTTAAAAAAATAAAATATTATTATGTATGTTAGGTCCCTATATTACTAGTATAGTCCCTTATTGTTGTTAGTGTAACCCCCTTATTGTTATTATTGTACCCCTGTAACCCCCATATTGTTATTATTGTGCCTTTAAATTATTATTGTTAGGTCAGCTAGGATTACATTGTGGCCCCACTAGGATTACATTGTGGCCCATGGACCCCTATAGAAAGGAGGTTTTGTAATTTGTATAATCCAAGAATTGTTCATTCATGTAATGTATTGGAGGTTTCCCCCTCGAAGTGGCTTATTTATAAGGCATTGATACCACTTTTCTTCTATTTTTGGAGTTGTTTTCACAACATTTGGTATCAAAGCTTTGGATTCTAGGGTTTCGCTGCTCCAAACAAGTCATTGTGGAATTTTCACTATAACTTGTTTTCTACGAAGGCTCAGAAGCTGAAATTTTTAGTGTGCGAAGCCAATATCCTCAGGATGATCATCACAAAATTGCAGAGCTTGGTTCGCAATATTGTTGGAGATATAATCTGTGGAATTTAGGTCATTTGCAGGCTCTTGAATTTAACCTAAATAGGTCATTGTGGAATTTGCGCTATTAATTGTTTCTACGAAGTTTCAGAAGCTGAAATTTTTAGAGCGCAAAACTGAAATCCTGAGGAACATCGTCAAAAAATTTCAGATCTTAGTTCACAATATTTTTGGAGATATGACCTATGGAAGTTAGGAATTTTGGAGGCTTCTGAATTTCATCTCAAAGAGGTGACCATGGAAAAATCTTCATAGCTCTCTCTCTGAGCATCGAATTGGAATGATGTAAAAGTTGGCCACAATTACACGGACTATAGTTTCCTACCTATCAATTTCAGAGTCAAAGGAGGAAATAGTGACACGTGGAAAGTCGTATAAGTTCGCTCTACTGAACCAGTCAAAATAAGGTCATTGTGGGAGATTAGACATAAATTTGTCTTGAATAATCCAAATCAGATCAGACCTGTGGCATTTGAAAGAAGCTTCATAGGGCTACTAAAAGGCCTAATTTCAGATATTTAGGATCCACAATTATAGATATAATGGAATTTTAATATAGAGCTCCTCAAAAGCAAGTAAAAGGTGTGTATTGTTTTTTCTGAATTGCATAAGTCTTGTTTGAAGAATCAAGTTGAATTGATTCCAAGGGCATATTACAGAATAGATATCAGTATTGGATTCTAAAATGGACCCTAAAAAGAATTAAGAACCCATTAAGCCTTTAGAAGGCTCTACTATGACTCATGAAGACGAATAATGACAACATGACATATCAAAATTACAAAATCAAGTGCAACAAATTTCACTCTCGCAAAGAACAACAAAAAATGAGATGGAAGTTTTGAAGAAAGGCGTGGAAACTAAGATGGATGGTTTGAAGAAAGGCGTGGAAGCTAAGATGAATGGTTTGGAAGCTAAGATGGATGGCATATAAGTGGGCATGGAAGCTAAGATGGATGACACGGAAGCTGAGATCGATGAAAAAATGAAAGATAACATGAAAAACATGAAGAATTATCTAAAAGTAGACATAGAAGGTTTGACAAAGTTGATACAAGAAATTTTTCCTAATGGTGAAAATATAGTAGAGGAAACTCATGATGAGAACAAAATAAATGTTAATCATGATTTCATAAACTCTAATGTTGGAGGGAAGAACCACCATATTCCAAAAATGTATATGAGGAAGTTTGATGGAAAGGATCCTGTAACATGGAAACTATAGATGGAGCAATATTTTGATCTCAATAATGTGCAAAACACACAAAAGGTACACATTGCAACTTTACAATTAGAACAAAATACATTTGTATGGTATCGATGGCTTTTCTCCCATAAAAAAATTGTCACTTGGTAGATTTTTACGGAAGAAATTATAGCACATTATGAGGATACAAAGAGCAACACCTTCTTTAGCCAATTGATAAATTTGAAACAAAAGGGTTCAATGGGGGAGCACATTGCGGAATTCCAAAAATTGAACATAAGGGTAACTGATATTTCAGAGGAACACAGGATTGATCTCTTCATAGGTACTTTAAAGGATAACATCCAACATGAAGTTCGTGTTTTGGAACCTGATTCATTGGAGAAGGCATTCAGGTTGGCCAGAAAATTGAATGTAAAATTATGGCGACAAGGAAGCCTACCACTCACTTCTATAAAGAGGGAAGTGTTGCTACTCCTAGATTTCCACAACCTACAAGGTTGACACCACAACAATTGGAAGAAAAAAGAGCAAAAGGGCTTTGCTACAGTTGTGATAGCAAATACACTAAAGGTCATAAGTGTGCCGAGAAGAAATTATTTTACATAGATTGTGAAGAGGAAGAAGAAAATGAACAAGAAGAGGATATACACCAGGAACCAACCCTAGAAGAGGAAGAAATGAGTCCGACCATATCGTGTAATGCATTGGCAGGAATTACCACTCCTCAAACTCTCAAGATAGAAGGACACATCAAGAAGAAAAAGGTAATAGTGTTGATTGATTCAGGTAGTACCCATAATTTTATTCATTGTAAGGTAGCCAAGGAATTGAATTGTTTCCTATACCTAGCACCAAAATGTCAAGTGATGGTTGCAAATGGAGGAAATATAAATTTCTTTGGAAAATGCCATAATATCAAGCTAACCATGGGGGAATATGTATTGAATAGTCCAATGCTTTCCATTCCTATGGGAGGTGCTGATGTTGTACTAGGAGTACAATGGTTACAATCTTTGGGGACGGTAGCTTTTAATTTTCAAGAACTTTCTTGAAATTTTTTTCAGAAGGAAAGGAAGTCGAATTACGGGGTATTGAAGGGAAGCCAGGAAGGATAATAAGCTCTAATGTCATGACAAAGCTTCTAAAGAAAGAACAATGAGGCGTAATTTCACAATTATGCTCTCTAGAAGTTCCGACATCAAAATCATCTATTTCTGCAGATCTCCAACAAGTCTTGGACAATCATTCCAAGGTGTTTGAAACTCCCAAAGGACTCCCACCTATTCGTGATCAAGATCATGCTATTCATTTGATTCCAGGAAGTGTTCCTCCAAACATCAGGCCTTATAGATATCCTTACTTCCAAAAGAGCGAAATTGAACGTATGATTGCAGAAATGTTAGAGGCGGGTATAATTCAACCTAGTCAAAGTTCTTCCTCTGCTCCTGTAGTATTGGTACACAAGAAGGATGGATCATGGCGAATGTGTCCGGATTATAGGGAGCTCAATAAGCTCACCATTAAAGATAAATTTCCCATTCCTATGATTTATGAATTATTGGATGAATTACATGGAGAAATTTATTTTACCAAGTTGGATCTTCGTTCAGGATATCATCAAATTAGAATGAAGACTGAAGATATTCCAAAAACAACATTTCAAACTTATGAGGGTCATTATGAATTTTTGGTCATGCCTTTTGGCCTTACCAATGCACCTTCTACATTTCAAGGGTTGATGAATTCCATTTTCAAACCCTTCCTTAGAAAACTTGTGCTAGTATTTTTTGATGATATACTAATCTACAGCAGGTCTTGGAAGGATCATGTTGAACATGTTGACAGGGTGCTCAAACTATTGTAGGAGAAACAATTATATGCAAAAACATCCAGATGTTTCTTTGGAGTACAAGAGGTGGAATATCTGGGTCATATTGTATCTCATGAGGGTGTTAAGGTAGACCGTAGCAAAATTAAATCCATAAAGGAATGGAAACTCCCCACAACCATAAAGCATTTGCGAGGATTTCTCGGGTTAACAAGGTATTATCACAAGTTTGTTAAGAATTATGGGAGAATAACAACACCTCTAACAACATTATTGAAGAAAGATGCATTTTCATGGACTCCTGAAGCAACTAAGGCCTTTGAACATCTTAAAGAAGCAATGTGCCTAGCACCGGTCTTAGCTACACCAGATTTCACGAAAACCTTTATTGTGGAATGTGATGCCTCAAGAAATGGAATTGGTGTTGTTTTAATGCAAGAAGGAAGACCCATTGCTTTTGAAAGTCGTCCAATCAAAGGAAAGTATTTACAGAAAGATATTTACGAGAAGGAAATGTTAGCAATATTGCATGCACTAAAGAAATGGTGAACTTACCTAATGGGAAGACACTTCAAGGTAAAGACTAATCATGATACTCTTAAACACTTTTTGGAACAAAGACTATCTTCAAAAGAGCAGAAAAAATGGGTCAAAAATATGTTGGGTTATGACTTCGAAATAATCTACAAAAAAGGGAAGCTAAATGTTGTTGCAGATGCACTCTGAAGAAATAATGATAAGGTGTAAGCATTTCTTTGTGTATTATCTGTTATCCAACCAAATTGGATAACCAAAGCAAGGGATGAATGGAAGAAGGACGAAGAAGTGTGGACACTCATTCAAAAGTTGCAGCAAGATCCTAGTACATCTGATACATTTAGTTGGAAAAAGGATTCCTTATGTTACAAATATCGTTTATATATTTGTAATAATTTCCAACTAAAACATAAGATTATTTTGGAATTGCACACTAGCCAAAAATAATCACAACAACCATTATATATATACATATACCTTCATATTGTTAATTATATGAAGGTTAACTAAAACATAAAAGAAAAAAAATAAGTGAGATAGAGGTATATTAGATTATTCATTAACTAATGATAATCATCAATTTTTCTATTATTGTTGATTTAGATTTATGCAAGAATGCAATAATACACAGAAATAAACATGAAAACAGAGATGCATTAGAAATAATATCTCATTTCATTAATATCAAATAACAGAAATATGCTTACAGACTTAATAGAAATAAACTAGCTAGGGCGTTGGTAGTGTATCTCTGAGAAGAGATTTGGAGGCTATAGGCCTCTGAACTGTGTTACAATGAGGCTCAAAGGCCTGTTTATTATTGAGAAATAATTAAAAACCATAAAAATCGAAAAATCTAACCCTAGGAGAAGAAGTGCCAAAACTGTGGGCCCCGTTTGCGTAAATTGGTACATCAATTTTCCTAGGATGTAACTTCGGCATACGATCTCAGTTTGACATGCTCAATACCTCGTTAGAAATATCTATCTAAGGACTACAACTTCTAAGTGAAAAACATTGGTTAAAATCTCATATTGCTCCCAGTTTTCCCAAAAAAATGTCGTTTCGGGCCTCAAAACGACAACGAAAGTTTAGGACCCAAAAAAACTGCTAAAAACGTCTTTGGAAGTTTAGGACTAGAAAAAATGTTGAAAATGTAAGTTGTGCCGAAACTGTAAAATTGAAAGAACTGATGGTGGAGGTTCAAATCGAATAGTTGGGTGGCCACCAATATCCACCTGATCATTAGGGCCTCAAAATGGCTTCGGAAGTTTAGGACCTGAAAACTTGCTAAAAATAGTAAGTTGTGCTAAAAATGAAAAACTAAAAGACCCGATAGTTAGGTGGGTGGCCACAAATATCAACCTGGATCATTCCACCCCCCCTTAGGAAGAAATGGTCCCCATTTCATAGAGATCCTCAATGAGATGAGGCAAATTCTATTGAACTCGGTATTGGATTTGTGAAATATGGCATGGACCCATGGGTAGGCATGCTGGATGCATTCGGTAAATTTGGTTTCTTTATTAGCCTTAGGAAATACCTGTGTGGATTTTTTCTATGTGGTCACATGAGATATGGAAATATCAAGTGACAATACATCTGGGGTCAGATCAATGGGGTGCTTGACCTGACAGGGTAGATGAACCTCTGTGGGTGAAGATAAAATGTCCTCGTATTCCTCCATGATTTTGTCCATCTTCTGCTACCTTGCCGGGGAGCCCTGTTTCGAGGCTATGGCCATAATATTCTTCTTTCGTTGTGGGCGAATAGAAATGAAAATAAATTTCCGTGTTTTGGAAAAAATCTTATTGCATTCTTTTGGAGTAGTCAAAGAGATGGTAGGAGGCGGTACTACCTCCATTCTCATGTACGATTTATTTACCAAAGTAATAGAAAAACCATGAGGCTTAGAATCATCCATAGCATGTTTCCTCTACAAGTATCATTAGCCCAATAATACATCATACACATTAAGAAAAGCAACATAGAGTACCTCATCTGTGAATGGCTTCATCTTGTACGAAAGGCGACACTAATGGTAGACGCAAATATCTTTTCCTTCGTGAAGCCACCTAATGGTATATGGTTGTGGGTGTTCCACGGGAGGTAAAAACCACTACCTAAAGGGAGAGATCCATGGATTATCCAGTTTAAACACTTCCTATGAGTCATCCCTGAGGTAGTTAGAAGGAAACTTCTGCCTCTTTTTATAAAAAAAAATTCCTAAAACAGCTGGCGTGGGTAATACACAGAGACAGAGTGTCAAGTGGCGCGGTCTCTAGTGCAAATCTTCCCTATTGGCGTGAGGGGTGAACTGGCTACCTACGCCAATGCCAAAACATAGGATTTTGTGTGCTTTTTCAGGAAATGTTCAACAAGAGAAATGATGTCCTTATGCAAAAAGATGCAAATAAGTTGTTTTCAGAGTATGAAACTGCTCACAGGTCACGGGAAAGACCCTCCAATATGGGATGGTGACAAAATTATGTGTAACAGTAGGTCTTGGGAAATATTTGTTCAAATAAACTTATGAAATTTTAATGTTCGTGGTGCATAACCTTATATTATAACCACTCTACATATGACCACGAATCTATTTAATAGAGTTGAGAAGGATCAAGACTATTTAGAATATTTTGTGGTTTATATTTGTTTTGCATTGTGTTGGGATTAAAGCATCTAGAGAATCAAAATAATTATATTGTTTTTTTTCATCGATGATCTAGATTACTTCTCATCATATCAACGAATCTAGTGTGTTGGGACACCGTTAGGGTATACTCTACACCAGAACCCTCATTCCCAACCTAATTTTCTTCCTCCGGCCGATGATGACTGCTTAGCAACCCAGAGATCCTCGACATTTTGGTTCTCTTCACTACAGGTACTGATAGTTCCTATTACTCATTACTCATCAAGAGTAGGTTATAAACTTATTCATTATTCTTTCGGTTCTTCATATTAATCCAATGAGTAGAGCTATCACTACTGCTCTTTTTGTGGGTACATAGTGGTGTGATTTCCTCTTTCAGGTTTTGTTGCAATAAATTCTAGGGTACTCCAATGTCTTATACAACTTCAGAAAAGTATCTATATACTCCCCTACAGATATTGGTGCTCTGTCCCCAAGTCCCCTTTTCTGGTTATAATATAATATAGCTTTATTCTAATTTATACCTAACCTCCATGTATCTGGGTATAGGTATGGCCCTTTTTCCCTCTATTTCGTTCACTTTCTCCATCTTTGTGTTTTTCCAAAGTGCCACTCATAACGAGGTATTTAAATTTCTTTGTTCCAGGTTATATGGGAGTCTCCATCATAGTATGTCCATGGTGTTCAAACATTCCTCGTAGGGTTACTGTAGAGTTATGATTACTAAATTTGTAGGGGTTGGTTCTAGTTCAGGTTTTTGAGTCATTGTAATCGATTATGTCTCCATAAACTCACTTCGTCATGATCCTCAAGCTCATGACAATATTTATTAAATAGGGTTTTTTTAACTATGACTAGCTTAATAGAAAGGACGTATGGTTCCACTATGTTACTTGAATGAATTTTTGGCCATTAATGACACACATTTTCTTCTTTCAAATTTTCTATATGTGGAATGGAACGATACATGCTTAATATATTATGCCAAGTTTTGGGTTGTGTTTAATGTAATGAATGATCATTCTAAAGTCTAAATATTCTCTCTAAATATTGGCATTTTTTTTACTAATAGTTAAGCTATAATATGAAATTTTTTTCTAGAACTTCAACAATTTTTTGGCCTACAACATGCACACAATTTGGATTTATAATCTCTGCACTTTCTTTATAGTTATAATATGAGCATATGCTTGGGGTCGGCTTTAGTAGACATTGTGTATTTGTTATAATTTTTCTTTTTTTTTATAATTTCATAGTAAATTTAACAACTTCTCAGTCTCAGGTCACAGGTCCTACCCTGTCGCGTGCTCCCTCAACCCACCAGATTCTTTACAGGTCATAGGAAAGGATTGTTATAGCCTTACACTCTACCTTAGGTTGAACTAACATAGGCATATATACTCAATTTCTTAACTTGTCTACCATGAGTTATTTTTCTGAATATTGACTCTATATGTCATATCTCATTTTTATATTTTTAAATAATGTGGTAAAAAATTCCCCTGTTGGCTTGTTCTATTCACATTCACACAACCTTGTTTACTCTAATTCTCTATAACTACTATCAAAAATTTCCAATTTTTCCATAATTAAAATATAACCATAAAAATTTAGTCAGAGAACCATTATCAGGGCCAAGATACTTATTTTACTAAACTTAGATAGTTCGAGAACTCTACCAGGAAAAATTCTCTCCTACCTTCCTATGAGACCGACTATTACGTCTTTGTCTCCCCCCAAGGCCCTAAACTTCTAGTACAATATTGTGCCAAGAATATTTCAAGTCTAAATTCTAGGCATCAAGGCTTCCCCAAAAATCCCAACCACGAAACTTCTAGACTAATGTCTGTCAGTGAAAAATTCCACTAGTTCTAGCCCAGCTCGAGAATCCTACTTCCTGAAATTTGATATGCACTCTTAGCAATAAGGAAATCATTCTTAGGTTATCTCTTCAAAACTTTTCCTTCCTTTGATGTTTACCCTCTCCAAGTTCAAAAAGAAATATAAGTAGACAATAATACGAAAAATAGACCCCCACCACTCCAATAAGTTCACTTATCTCCACAAGTGAGACCAAGAACCATAACTACCATAACTACCTAAAAGTTAGGTGATTTTTTTAGATCTTTTCCCCAATGTTCCAATTCCTCCTATGTTTATCTTAAATTAAATATACACATCATAATATATATATCTACATATCTACATATATATATATATTCCAAATTTTTTCCTTAACTTCACTGTTAATTATGAATTTTTTTCTAGCAAAATAATGGAGAATAGTTAATAGTAAATTTAAAATGACCAACGATTACCAGAAAGAATTGGTGATGTTAAATCTTCCCCCATACGTTGTAACACCATCCTTAGTGTTATACTCTTGTTCCTGAAATAAATGAAGATAAATTTTTCGCATTACAGTTTCATCTTCCCAAGAGGCCTCTTCTAGGCTAAAGTTCCACCATTGCACTTGAACTTGTGTGATATCTCGTTTCTACAACATTGTTTATTTCTGATATAGGATACATAGGGGCTCTACTAGAAATTTTTAGTCTGGTTCTACCTACATAATACATATCACAGGGTTTAGTTCCTTTAATTACCAGGTTAAGATATTTACTTTAATTTATACAAATTTACATGTATATCCTACCAATTTATAACATGAGTGGGTTCGTATATGTATTTCTTTAATAATGACACATGAGATACTTTATGAAGCTACATATAACTTGGTAATATAATTTTGTAGGTTATAGGCTCTATTCTTTCCAGAATTTGGAAAGGTTCACAATATTTAGGTGCTAACGTACTGCAACCGGCCCATCTCAAGGTTCCTCTTTTGGGTTTCACATTCACATAAACATGATCCTCCACTTGAAATTCCCTGAAGAATCCCATTATCCTTATAATATTATTTTCTATATTGTGATTCGTTCAAATTTTGTTTTACTTTCTTTATTGCTTGCTCCATTTCTAGGAGCATATCTGGCCCCAGTATAAATCCTGCTCTCGGGGTTGCCTCAGGTAGCAGGATTCATGCATCTCCTTCCATATAACACCTCAAAAGGAATCATTTTTAATGACTCGGGGAAGTTATTATTATATCAAAATTCTACAAAATTGATGTAGTCCTCCGATTTTACTAGTTTTTGCATTACATACATACACAACATATCTTGCAACACTTGACTTGCCTAATCTATTTGTCCATTAGTGTGACAGTGGTAGGTTGTACTAAATTGAACCCGAGTGCCTAATACAAAGAAGAGAACTTTCCAAAATGCATATGTAAAATTTAAATTTAAGTCACTATCAGAAATTATTACCTTTAGTATTCCATGTAATCAGAATATTTCTCTCATGAATATATCCACAATATGTACAATATTATATGTAGATTTGAAAGGGATAAAGTGGCCCACTTTTCTCAACTTAACTATACCACCATGATTGAATCATTTTGTATTTTTGGTTTTGGTAACCTAGTTATGAATTCGAATGTAATAATATCACATTTCCATTCTGGTACGATCATGGGGTGAAGTAGACCGGTTGGGTGCCGGTGTTCCAATTTTACTTGCAAAAATTCCAAGAATTTGGCCAAGCATTCCATAATATCTCGTTGCATTCCAGACCAATTTGTTTTTTTTTTTACAACATAAAATAATTTTTGATATCCAGGATGAGCAGCATAAGGTTTTCGGTAGAATTCATCCAATAAAAACCGCTTGATTGTTGACTGATTAGGAACAAAAATTATTTCTTTAAAAATGAGAAAACCATATTCATTTATTTCAAAACTAGTTTTTCCTTGAACACCTTTGGTTTTTTTACTTTTCTTTCACAAAAATTTATATTTCAAATATTTATTGGTTGCTTCTTTGATTTTCTCTCAAAGTTAAAATTCACCTTAGCTAATTGTGACTTTGTAAACATGCTGCAACTTTCTACTTAACACATCAGCCTCACTATTTATTTACCCTTAATATTCATAATGTCAAAGTCAAATTATCTTAGAAAAGAATTCCATATAGCTTGACGAGCATTTACATTAGGTTGTTGAAAGAAACTAGTTAAACTACTATGATCCATCATAAGGAGAAATCTCTTGCCTAATAAATAATGTCTCTAGAATTTAAGGGTGTGTACAACTGCAGTTATTTCTATATGATGGTTCAATCTACTTGTTCATTCTAATTGAATTTACAAAATACATAGGCTACTATTCATTCCTCTTGCATCAGTACCCTTCCTACCCTTTCTTGAAACGAGTGTGTGCATACTATGAACTCCTTCTCCGTGTCTGGAATTTTTAATACAAGTTCCATTGTCAATATGTGTTTCAACTCCTCAAAACTCTGTTGGAAATCAGTATTCCATCTAAAACTCCTTCCTTTTTTCTTGCAATGAGCTTATAGGATAAGTAATTTTGGAAAATGCTCCTATAAAATGAAGAGAGTAGCCAGCTAAGACCATGAAATAATGTATGCGTGCCACGTTCTTTAGTATGAGCCAGTCCATAATAGTTCTAATATTCTTTAGGTCTACTTCTAGAAGCTCTGAATAAATGACATGCCCAAGATATTGACTCTAGTATTTGAAGAAATCACACTTGCTAAACTTAGCATAGAGTTGATTTTCTATTAAGGTGTGGAACATGATCCTGAGGTGTTCTCTATGATGTTCCAAATTCTTGAATAAATAAAAATATCTTCTATGAAAATGAATACAAAATTACCCAAATATGAGTGAAATATACCATTCATTCAACTCATAAAGGTGGTTGTGGCATTAGTGAGGCCAAAGGGATGCAAAATAAATTCGTAATGGAAGTAACGAGTTCTAAATGTTGTTTTATTTATCTCTTCCTCTTTTATTATTATATGGTGGTATCCGAAGCGCAATTTTATCTTTTAAAATATCATACCTCCCTTTATCAATCAAATCATTGATTCTAGGAAATGGGTACTTATTTTTTATAGTTAATATGTTCAACTACCAATAGTCGATATATAAGCGTAAGGTGCCATATTTTGTCTTTACAAACAATACCGGGCACCCCAGGGTGATACGCTCGGCTAGATATATCCTTTATCCAACAATTATTCTATTTGTATCTTAAACTACGTCAATTCTTGGATACTCATAGGGTTAGGGGTTTTTGACATCATATTTTCTCCTAGAACCAATTTTATTGTGAAATCAATGTCCAGTTTCAGTGGTAGTCCTAAAATTTCTTCTGAAAATTTGGAAGCCCTTCCACATATATTTTCCTAACCGATTACATTTAATTGGTCGTAGTTTTATGCTTCTTTCAACACCCCGAATCTCTTGTCTAAAACCTTCATTGCTGAGGAAGATGGTAGAATTTTCTCTATAATTCACTATCGACCGGTGCTTCTCTAACTAATCCATTCCAATCAACATATCATAGGATCTGAGTGGTATCATATTTAAGGTTACCTTAATTTTAAGTCCACCTATTTCTAACAGGAGATCCTCCACGTTAGAAATTATTTTATGTTTTATGCCAGTTTCCAGTTGAACCAACTAAGAACTCTGATACTAAAAAATTTGCAATTGACACAATTCAACTAATTTTGGACGAACATAACTTAAAATTTCAACAGTGTCTATTAAAACATAAACATGGCGTTCAAGTACCTTACCTTCAAACGTCACTATAGCAGGGTGTTATTCATCCTGGTGGCCTTCCAATTCCGCATTGATTCACGGAATATTCCTTTCTATATCCCACACTGTGGAAGCTTCTTGAGCGTTGGTGGTTAATTTTGTCCTGACATGGTGACAAAAGTTTTTATAGTAATGAGGCTCCCCACTTAACCAACACTGTAAGTGGGGATTCTGTGTTTTATTTGGATTTGGTTTACTTGATGCCTGGGTATGTCTTCTTTCATTCAGTTCTATAGTTTTTTGTTGATTTTTCCTTGAACTTTCATTAAACATAATTTTATATGAGTTTTTTCTTCCTGCAACTTTACCACATTTACAATTCTGAGAACCATCCCCCCCTTTTATTTGACCAACCTCTATCATTTTCTCCCTTCAGCTTCATCGGTTGATAATGGATGCAACCCTTGCGAGTGGCTTCATCCATATTTCTTAGGTTTTCAAATTCTGACCTCTCCTTCATAAAATCTAGTAAGCTTCTAATAAATAATTTTACTTTATCATTTTTCTCCCAAATATGAGGAATATACCTTAATAACGAAGCGAATTTTGTTATCAATTCAACCATATTTAACTCACCCAAACTTAATTCATGAAACTCCTTAGCTTTACAGGTGGATTCCCACAATTGGACCCACATTAAATGGGCTTCCTTCCCAACTTCAGCTACAATTCTTCTAGATGGAGTGGCTCCTCCTCCTCTCTGCATAATGTTTTTCTTCTTATGTGTATCACATACACTTTGTTATTTATATTTTTCTAGACAAGCTTCACCTTGTAACCTAGGATCTGAAACCAATTGTAACATGTAACCAATATCAATAAAATACATCATAGAAAAAAAAATTACAAGCCTAACCTTACTACAAAAGTAAAAATAAAATATTAACATACACAATTAAAAGATTGGTGATTCCATGTTTAAAACTCCTAAGCTATTTACTCACTAAAAATTACCCACCTTCCAATCCCAACTATAATTTAATATCACATACACTGACTTGACATTAAATAACATAAATTTGCATTAAGCATTGCTCCATGGTATAACAATGTCAATGTGAATGTAAGTGGGTACTCTTAGGTCTTGGGAAATATTTTTTGATATAACCTTATGACATTTTAATGTTCACAGTGCATAACATTATTTTACACCCATTCAACATATAACCACCAGCTTGTATAATAGATCTCATAAGGATCGAGACCATCTTGAAGGTTCTCTAGTTTATAGTTGTTCCACATTGCGTTGGGATTGGAGCATCTAGAGGATCACACGGCTAATATTTTATTTTATCATCGAAAATATGGATTACTTCTCGTCAGATCAACGAATCCAGTGGTTTAGGACACTATTAGTGTATACTCCACAACCACACCCTAGTTCCCGACCTCATTTTCTTCATCTGACGACTAGTCTACAACCTACAGCTATAGGTCGTTTTTATTTTCTATGAGTACTAAAGTTCTCATTCCTCCTTATCCATAGGATTAGGTTATAAATTTATGGGTTTATTCATTATTCTCCCGGTTCTGCATATTTATCCAATGAACATAGCCCTCACTACTTCTCTTTCTGTGGGTACAGAGTGGTCTGAGTGCTTCTTCCAAGGTTTGTTGCAACAAATTCCAGGGCACTCCAATGTATTATGCAACTCTAGGAAAGTCTCGAAATACTCTCCTTCATGTATTGGTGGCTTTTCCTTGAGTCTCCTCTTCTAGTTATAATAGAATATAGTTTTATTCCGTGTTATAACTAACCTCGGTGTATTTCCGTAGGGGGATAGCCATTTTTCCCTGCGTTTCGTTTAAGATGGTATAAGTATAGGATGGTTTGACATCAAGTTTTTGAGTCATTGTAATGGATTCCATCTCTAGAAATAGGTTCCATCAAGCTCCTCAAGCTCATGGAAAAATTTATTAAAAAAGGTTTTCTTTTAATTACGACTATGTTAATATAAAGGAAGTATGGTTTCACTATGTTATTTGAATGAATATTTTTCCATTAATGGCGCAATATTTGTGCTTTCCAATTTTCTTTATGTGGACTGCAACGTTACATAGTTAATATATTATGTCAGGTTTTGGGTTTTTCTTAATGTAATGAATGACAATTATAAAGTCTAAACTGATACACTATAAATATTGGAAGTTTGTTTACCGATAGTTAAGGTGTAATCTGAAATTATTTTATGGAACTGTAGCCATTCTTTTGGATTAGAGTGTGCACACAATTTTGAGTTATTATATTTGCACTTGATTTACAGTTATAATATGAGAATATGATCGGGGTCTAATTCGGTAGATATTATATATTTGTTATAATTTTTTATGTATTATTTTTATAATTTCACTGTAAATTTAACTAATTATCAGTCTTGGGTCACATGTGTTGCCCTGTCGGGTGCTCCCTTGAGCCGCGAGATCCTTTACAGGTCATAGGCAAGGAGTTTTATGGCCTTGGACACTATCTGAGGTCAAGCTAACCTAGCCTTAAATGCTCAATTTCTAAAAATGTCTGCAATGAGTTGTTTTTCTAAATATTGACTCTATATGTAATGCGCCATTTTTATATTTTTAAATAATGCGATAAAACCTTATCATGTTGGAATTATTTTTCATGGTTTAGATATGGTTGGACTTTCAAATTTGTTTTTGGTTATTTGAGTTATTTAAATTTCATATATATTCATTTTTGTGTCTACATTCTCTCCTAATCATTGAATGTTTTTTTCAAAAAATTATTGCAAATTTTTTTCATCATAAATGTTCTACTATTAAAATGACAATGTATTCAATAAAATCACTATAAAACTTTTTTCTCTTATAAAATTTGTATTATTAGTCCTTGTCTTGCGAGGGACTATATAATTCTATGCATGGTCAAAGTGAATTGACTCTCCATTATTTTGTTGTTTTTTTGCAATTTTAACAAAAGTTTAAGGAAAATGTTGAATATTTCTATTTTCCATAAATTCAGAGTTAATTTTCTAGTTTTCTTGAAAATTTGTTTCTAGTTTTTTATTGGTTTAATTTGATTCCCTTAGTGGAGAGGTTTTTATTTTTAGTATTTTTGTGTGTTTTGTGAAATAATGTTAATACTGGGGAGGGGGGGGCGAGTATGTCAATTTTTTTTCATTCAAACTTGGTAACCATTAATACAATAATCAACAATATATAATGTGGCAGAAACATGAAATAAATACATAAATACACATTGGAAAGAAAGGTTTAAAGTCGAAATCCTTCAGGGAAAAAACTACCAAAGCTTGTTGTTGTTATTAATGTAAAAATAAGATCACCTACTCTATTACATCAATATGTTTGTGATCCACTACTCAGAGGAAGCAAGAAATTCCTTTGATTGTTTTCAAGCACCCACTAGAAAAAATTTCCAAATCCTTCCTTTTACAGAAACTTGATCCGCCTACTAGAACCACCATCTCAAGCACCAAATTCATGTATTTTTTACAAGAAGCAACTTGCATCTCCTTGGATTTATGCAAGCAAGAACTTGCAGGAGGCACCAGCCCCAATCCTTCTCAGACATCCATTATAAATTGAGGCACCAAATTCAAGTATGCAGGATCAAACCAACACTCAAAAGAAAACTTATTTCTCATTGTAACTAGAAACCTATCTAAATTTTTTTAACTATTTTCTCCTTAGCAACCTTTTGGCGTGTGCAACGCCCTATCCTCTTCTTAGTCCACAGTAGATCATTTTTCTTCTCAACATCAATCACTCATTACAAATCTCTCAGCACTGTGTCCACACCACAACATCATTCCCTTATCGAACCTATTCTCTTAGCAAGACACATTCAACACTTGACCTTCTTCTTCTGCGCAAGGAACTTTAACCTCTGTCCTCTACATTAGCACTCTCGGGATCTTATTTGGAAGACAGGATCACTAAGCCTCTCACACAATAGCAGAGGCTCTCTCAGGGTATCTTTCCTATGCATAAGTCCTCTCAACCTCTCTTTATACAACATTATCACTTTTCCTCGGACAATTTTGCACAAACACCCACATATCTCTCCACATAATTCAATAGCAACAATGCTTCTTCTCTCCACATTTCTCAACTACAATCTTGAATTTTATTTCACTAAAAAATAGTGATCGATGTTGTCTATGTCAACCATCACTAGACTATCAGAGTGTACCTCTGCATGGATTCTCCATTCTATTGTTGTGTCTCATTTCTTGAATTTTTCCACTCTGATTAATTTGTTCTCTGTTAGTCATGACTTTTCCATTCACACTTCCCAAGCGTACTTCTATATGGATTCTCCATCTCGATGTTGTGTCTAATACATAGGTACTGCAAATTAATTAATCAGGTAGAATGGGCTCTATTCTCTCACTGGTTGTTGTTTCATTAAACATGAGTATGGGCACCTGATTTTTCTGATGCTGAGAAATAAATCCTTAGTCAACCTGCACACTCCAACAAGGCACTTTATCTTTCTATGAATAAATATATTGTCATTGAGGCTATGATATTTATTTAACTCAATGAAGTGTGCATCCAAGATTTGGGATATCATGTCTTAGCGTATGAAAAAAACACTTTAAATCATTTTGCATAATCATGGTCCTATTTTCCTTGACCTAGTGATCTATGCAGTCACCATTAGTCCTGTTACACCAACCGTACTATTCACATTTATTCTTTAGTTTCCAACCCATTCATCTTCCATAATCCTCTATGTTGAAATTTTGGATCCTAATATCTCATAATATTATTATGGAGATGTTACAAAATTGTGAGATTATGTGCCTAGCCTTTAGCCCCTTTTTATTTTCCTCTTATTGTTTTTGCACCATAGTACTAGGTGTTGTGACTGGCGACATATTACTTAGGTGCTAAGACCTTCAACATCCTGTCAAGGGCCTCTGTCCTTGTGTTATTGCTCTCGGCCTTGGTTCCTTGGGCTGCAAGACTAAACACCAACACATCGAAGCTCCCTGATATCAGAATTTTTATTGAAATTACAATTATAGAGGAGTTATGAAATTCTGACCTCCGAAATACTTCCCATGTGGCGTCACCATAACACTTATGTGGTAATATCTTATCTAAACCCTTGGTTATTTTGGTCCCCATGACTAAACTCCAATCAACATCAGAGCTTCCCGATATCAAGACTTTCTTATAATTCAATTATGGAGGAGTTAAAAAGACTATGAATTTTAAAATATACTTCGCAAATGACATCATGCTCTCATTATCTACCAAACAAGGTCTCTCTCACATGTCTTGGGTACAACCACGTCATGTTAATGTCATATGCCAGCATCATCGCTTCAAGCCTGATCAACTGTTGCCATGTTTAGCGTCCAAGGAGAGAGAAAGGGTCCTTGTTTCTTTGTTTTTACAAATAAATCTCTTTATTAATCCCTACTCCCCTCAACCATTGATGCTTTCAAAAGGATTCATTAATTAAGAACTTATGAAATCCCAAAGTTGTTAAGTTATGAGGGGTTCTTATATTCTGTCCTTCTAAGGTCCTGATGGTCCGAGGGGTATGTGAGTTTACATGATTCCCTAGTTCCATGTTGTCTCAGGTTTCTTTTAAATAAACCTCTATTTACAATTACTTTCAGCCAACTCCTTTTGTTCCGAGATTTCCACTTTTGGCCTGCTCCCAATTGACTGAGACTCTGACCCTCCAAGGTTCCAAAGTTCTAAAATTCACCTTGTTCCATTGGTTCCAAGGTTTCTATATTCTAGCCTTTTGACATCCCAAGCTTCTGAGCCTCCAAGCTCTTGATATTCCTACCTTCTAAAATGTATACCTTCCCTGGTTTTGAAATTCGGTCAACCGAGGAATTCAAGATCCTAACTTCCAAAATAAATAAATTTTAGTCCTAATACACATTTATGGACATACACATACCATTGGAAATATATTTTCTAGCTCTAACCATACATGCTAATGACAAGAGTATATGAGCTGATATATTGAGACAAAATCTACTCTAAATTCTGGGACTCCCAACCATCATATCCATCATTTTATGGCTGCTATAATAATCGTACTACTATGGTGATTCTCTAACAAATATTGAAATAACCATAGGCACCCTCCTAATATTGACACATAAAGCATATCAACACTATCATCTACTACTATTACAACTAGCCTAGTGGACATCAATGTTGTCTTTCCTAATGATCATGTTAGCACATACATCCAGAGTAATATGGTTGACATCAATTCCAATGCACTTTATAGCTATTAGACAATTCCAACTTCCCAACTTGATCTCTCAGCATAACTGTTGGCCTAAGCACCAATATACTTTCTACCTCTAGCCAAACAGATAATTCCAATTCTCCAACAATCTAACCCTTTGGTATTGATGAAAACACCTATTCACTTCTCCACATTAATGGTCAATCCTCATGATGCTTCCACACATCTCCTTGCATGAGCCACTAATGGATTTCTTTCCATTTCTTTCGGCATCGAAACTTGCTTTCTAGTAAGATTCTCTCCCTCTTTGACATCAATGGAAAAGGGCTAGACGCTGCTTATTTTCCCCGATTCAATTATTGATTATTGATGACAAGGGCCTACTTGTTGTTGTGCATTATGCTTTGCAGACTTCTCTTCAAGGTTTAATATCTATTGCTCCTCTATAAATTTTACATGTGTGATATGCTCCCCTTGAACATATACCACCTCTTGTTTGACTTTATCGAGTTTTGAATGCCTTAGGCTACTGGTTTAATTCTCTCCCTATAACTTCATCTTTTATACAAGTTAAAGGAAACTGATACTAGTTAAAACTTCTCATGGTATTGATGTTGCTACACATATGAATCATTAGTGACTCATTGAGCTTTCTCTTCAGTGCTGCTACTGCTTCATCATTTATGTTCACATATCCTGAGTATCTATGTTAACCAACTCTTCTCCTCTTAATATCAGGCCACTCGAATTATTCATTTCTCGTTAAATAATACCGATTTCCCCAAAAATCACGATATAAATAGGATACTTTTACCGTGCACTCTCATATTTCCTTTCAGAAGGAAATTCCCATTTGCACAAAACGTTGATCCATACGAACCTATACCATCGATTGACATAGTTGTACCAATTGAAAGCTAAAGGACATTCAAATCTTTTACTTATGTTGTTTCATGAACACAAGATTGCTAGGAAAATTCAAATTCACAAGTTAAATGAAATAAGGGTATTTCAACCAAGATGTAAGCCTTTCATTTCCTGAGAAATATTTATTCCTAAGTCTAAAAATTGTTGCCTACTATTGCTAAATAAAGCATCTCCCCCTAAGCCAATTCTCTTTGATATCATGCAACTGCTTCTTGTCATCTGCCTGGGTAGTGATCCTGCGGACCTAACTTCATTATGGGATTCCTGTCATTCCACAATTCTGTTGAAATGCATGTTCTTTAAAAAAATAAAATATTATTATGTATGTTAGGTCCATATATTACTATTATATTCCCTTATTGTTGTTAGTGTAACCCCCTTATTGTTATTATTGTACCCCTGTAACCCCCATATTGTTATTATTGTGCCCTTAAATTATTATTGTTAGGTCAACTAGGATTACATTGTGGCTCCACTAGGATTACATTGTGACCCATGGACTCCTATAGAAAGGAGGTTTTGTAATTTGTATAATCCAAGAATTGTTCATTCATGTAATGTATTGGAGGTTTCCCCCTCGAAGTGGCTTATTTATAAGGCATTGATATCTCTTTTCTTCTATTTTTGGAGCTGTTTTCACAACATTTGGTATCAGAGTTTTGGATTCTAGGGTTTTGCTGCTCCAAACAGGTCATTGTGGAATTTTCACTATAACCTGTTTTCTACGAAGGCTCAAAAGTTGAAATTTTTAGTGTGCGAAGCCAATATCCTCAGGATGATCATGACAAAATTGCAGAGCTTGGTTCGAAATATTGTTGGAGATATAATCTGTAGAATTTAGGTCATTTTGCAGGCTCTTGAATTTAACCTAAATAGGTGATCGTGGAATTTGTGCTATAAATTTGTTTCTACGAAGTTTCAGAAGCTGAAATGTTTAGAGCACAAAACTGAAATCCTGAGGAACATCGTCGAAAAATTTCAGATCTTAGTTCACAATATTTTTGGAGATATGACCTATGGAAGTTAGGAATTTTGGAGGCTTCTGAATTTCATCTCAAAGAGGTGACCATCGAAAAATCTTCATAGCTCTCTCTCTGAGCATCGAATTGGAATGTTGTAAAAATTGGCCACAGTTACATGGACTATAGTTTCCTATCTATCAATTTCAGAGTCAAAGGAGGAAATAGTGACACGTGGAAAGTCTTGAATAATCCAAATCAGATCAGACCTGTGGCATTTGAAAGAAGCTTCAGAGGGCTACTAAAAGGCCTAATTTCAGATATTTAGGATCCACAATTATAGATATAATGGAATTTCAATATAGAGCTCCTCAAAAGCAAGTAAAAGGTGTGTATTGTTTTTTTTGAATTGCGTAAGTCTTGTTTGAAGAATCAAGTTGAATTGATTCCAAGGGCATATTGTAGAATAGATATTAGTGTTGGATTCTAAAATGGCCCCTAAAAATAATTAAAAACCCATTAAGCCTTTAGAAGGCTCTACTATGACTCATGAAGACGAATAATGGCAACATGACATATCAAAATTACAAAAGCAAGTGCAACAAATTTCACTCTCGCAAAGAACAACAAAAAATGAGATGGAAGTTTTGAAGAAAGGCGTGGAAACTAAGATGTATGGTTTGAAGAAAGCCATGGAAGCTAACATGAATGGTTTGGAAGCTAAGATGGATGGCATAGAAGTGGGCATGGAAGATAAGATGGATGACATGGAAGCTGAGATCGATGAAAAAATGAAAGACAACGTGAAAAACATGAAGAATGATCTAAAAGTAGACATAGAAGGTTTGACAAAGTTGATACAAGAAATTTTTCCTAATGGTGAAAATATAGTAGAGGAAACTCATGATGAGAACAAAATAAATGTTAATAATGATTTCATAAACTCTAATGTTGGAGGGAAGAACCACCATATTCCAAAAATGGATATGAGGAAGTTTGATGGAAAGGATCCTGTAACATGGAAACTATAGATGGAGCAATATTTTGATCTCAATAATGTGCAAAACACACAAAAGGTACACATTGCAACTTTACAATTAGAACAAAATACATTTGTATGGTATCGATGGATTTTCTCCCATAAAACAATTGTCACTTGGTAAATTTTTACGGAAGAAATGATAGCACATTATGAGGATACAAAGAGCAACACCTTCTTTAGCCAATTGATAAATTTGAAACAAAAGGGTTCAATGGGCGAGCACATTGAGGACTTCCAAAAATGGAATATAAGGGTAACTGATATTTCAGAGGAACACAAGATTGATCTCTTCATAGGTACTTTAAAGGATAACATCCAACATGAAGTTCGTGTTTTGGAACCTGATTCATTGGAGAAGGCATTCAGGTTGGCCAGAAAAATTGAATGTAAAATTATGGCGACAAGGAAGCCTACTACTCACTTCTATAAAGAGGGAAGTGTTGCTACTCCTAGATTTGCACAACCTACAAGGTTAAAACCACAAAAAATGGAAGAAAAAAGAGAAAAAGGGCTTTTCTATAGTTGTGATATAAAATACACTAAAGGTCATAAGTGTGCTGAGAAGAAATTATTTTACATAGATTGTGAAGAGGAAGAAGAAAATTAACAAGAATCTTCAAAAGAAGAGGCTATACACCACGAACCAACCCTAGAAGAGGAAGAAATGAGTCTGACCATATCTTGTAATGCATTGGCAGGAATTACCACTCCTTAAACTCTCAAGATAGAAGGACATAACAAGAAGAAAAAGGTAATAGTGTTGATTGATTCACGTAGTACCCATAATTTTATTCATTGTAAGGTAGCCAAGGAATTTAATTTTTTCCTGTACCTAGCACCAGAATGTCGAGTGATGGTTGCAAATGGAGGAAATATAAATTTCTTTGGAAAATGCCATATTATCAAGCTAAACATGGGGGAATATGTAGTGAATAGTCCAATGCTTTCCATTCCTATGGGAGGTGCTGATGTTGTAGTAGGAGTAAAATGGTTACAATCTTTGGGGATGGTAGCTTTTAATTTTCAAGAACTTTTCTTGAAATTTTTTTCACAAGGAAAGGAAGTCGAATTACGGGGTAATGTAGGGAAGCTAGGAAAGATAATAAGCTCTAATTTCATGACAAAGCTTCTAAAGAAAGAACAATGAGGCGTAATTGCACAATTATGGTCACTAGAAGTTCCAACATCAAAATAATCTATTTCTTTAGATCTCCAAAACGTTTTGGACAATCATTCCAAGGTATTTGAAACTCCCAAAGGACTCCCACCTATTCGTGATCATGATCATGCTATTCATTGGATTACATGAAGTGTTCCTCCAAACATCAAGCCTTATAGATATCCTTATGTCCAAAAGAGCGAAATTGAACGTATGATTGCAGAAATGTTAGAGGCTGGTATAATTCAACCTAGTCAAAGTTATTTCTTTGCTCCTATAGTATTGGTACACAAGAAGGATGGATCATGGCGCATGTGTCCGAATTATAGGGAGCTCAATAAGATCACCATTAAAGATAAATTTCCCATTCCTATGATTGATGAATTATTGGATGAATTACATGGAGAAACTTATTTTACCAAGTTGGATCTTCGTTCATGATATCATTTAATTAGAATGAAGACTGAAGATATTCCAAAAATAGCATTTCAAACTTATGAGGGTCATTATGAATTTCTGTTCATGCCTTTTGGCCTTACCAATGCACCTTCTACATTTCAAGGGTTGATGAATTCCATTTTCAAACCCCTCCTTAGAAAACTTGTGCTAGTATTTTTTGGTGATATACTAATCTACAGCAGATCTTGGAAGGATCATGTTCAATAGTTGACAGGATGCTTAAACTATTGCAGGAGAAACAATTATATGCAAAAACATCCAAATGTTTCTTTGGAGTACAAGAGGTGGAATATCTGGGTCATATTGTATCTCATGAGGGTGTTAAGGTAGACCCTAACAAAATTAAATCCATTAAGGAATGGAAAGTCCCCACAACCATAAAGCAGTTGCGAGGATTTCTCGGGTTAACATGGTATTATCACAAGTTTGTTAAGAATTATGGGAGAATAACAGCACCTCTAACAACATTATTGAAGAAAGATGCATTTTCATGGACTCTTGCAGCAACTAAGGCCTTTGAACATCTTAAAGAAGCAATGTGCCTAGCACCGGTCTTAGCTATGCCAGATTTCACAAAAACCTTTATTGTGGAATGTGATGCCTGAAGAAATGGAATTGGTGTTGTTTTAATGCAAGAAGGAAGACCCATTGCTTTTGAAAGTCGTCCAATCAAAGGAAAGTATTTATGGAAAGCTATTTACGAGAAGGAAATGTTAGCAATATTGCATGCACTAAAGAAATGGCGAACTTACCTAATGGGAAGACACTTCAAGGTAAAGACTAATCATGATAGTCTTAAACACTTTTTGGAACAAAGACTATCTTCAAAAGAGCAGAAAAAATGGGTCAAAAAGATGTTGGGTTATGACTTCGAAATAATCTACAAAAAAGGGAAGATAAATGTTGTTGCAGATGCACTCTCAAGAAATAATGAAGAGGTGTAAGCATTTCTTTGTGAATTATCTGTTATCCAACCAAATTGGATAACCGAAGCAAGGGATGAATGGAAGAAGGACGAAGAAGTGTGGACACTCATCCAAAAGTTGCAGCAAGATCCTAGTACATCTGATACATTTAGTCGGAAAAAGGATTCCTTATGTTACAAAGATTGCTTATATATTTGTAAGAATTCCCAACTAAAACAGAAGATTCTTTTGGAATTGCACACTTCTCCTTTAGGAGGAAACTCAGGATTTTTAAAAACTTACCACAACGTGAAGAAATAATTTTTTTTTGGATGGCCTTAAATCTGATATTCAAAAGTTTGTGGCGGAATTTTTGGTTTTCCAGAAGAATAAAGTTGAGACAATTAAGACCCCAGGTCTTCTACAACCCTTATCCATTCCAAGTCAACGTTGGGAGGAGATTTCAATGGATTTTATCACAGGTTTACCTAAGCCTGAAGGAAAGAGTGTCATCATGGTGGTAGTTGATATATTTACCAAGTATACACACTTTTGTGCTTTATAGCATCCATTTAAAGCAAGTACAATTTCTAGTACAGTTATGGACACAATTCAAAAGCTACATGGAAACCCAACGGTTATTGTGAGCGACGGAGATCCCATTTTTGCTGGAAATTTTTAGACAGAGTTATTTTCTTGTTTGGGTACTCAATTAGCTCGTAGCTCATCTCATCATCCTCAATTATATGGTAAAACTGAGATATTAAATAAATGTTTCGAAGGATATCTCTGTTGTTTTGTATCTGATAAAAAAACACAATGGGTCAAGTGGTTACCTCTCGTTGAATGGTGGTATAACAATGGCACTTTATGGATATCATCCACCATCCATCACAAAATATTTCAGAGAAAATTCAAAGTTTCAAGCAATGGAAGATCACATCGAGCATCAACAAGAAGTTCTCAAACTCTTAAAGGATAACCTGAATTTGGCACAAAATCGAATGAAACAACAAGCAAATCAACATCGCAGTGAGAGAAGTTTTGATGTAGGAGACTGGGTATTTTTACGGCTACAATCATACAAACAAATGTCCCTCAAGCAAGCTAAGAAGGATAGTAAATTATCACCAAAGTACTATGGTCCTTACAAGGTCTTGCAAAATGTTGGTACTATGGCATACAAATTGGAGCTTCCCGCTTCTTCACGACTGCATCTAGTTTTCCATGTTTCATGCTTAAATAAGGTTATAGGTCAAAATATTCCAGTTCAAACAATATTTCCAGAACTTGACGAGGAAGGAAAAATCATCTTGTAACCTGAGGCAGTCACAGAAACAAGAACACAATAGCCACTAAATCGATCAATTTCAGAGTATCTCATCAAGTGGAAGAACTTATCCACTGAAGATTCTATATGGGAGGATGAGAATTTTATATAGAAGCACCTAGAGCTACTCAATCCTTGAGGACAACACTTTTTTGAGGGAGAGGGGCATGTTAGGTCCCTATATTACTAGTATAGTCCCTTATTGTTGTTAGTTTAACCCCCTTATTGTTATTATTGTACCCCTGTAACCCCCATATTGTTATTATTGTGCCCTTAAATTATTATTTTTAGGCCGACTAGGATTACATTGTGGCCCATGGACTCCTATATATAGAAAGGAGGTTTTGTAATTTGTATCATCCAAGAATTGTTCATTCATGTAATGTATTGGAGGTTGCCCCCTCGAAGTGGCTTTTTTCTAAGGCATTGATATCTCTTTTCTTATATTTTTGGAGATGGTTTCACAACAATGTAATACTCCTAAAATGATGTTGGTTGCACTTGTCCTCTCTCTTTCAATGTTGATACATTCTAAATAAAAAAACACATTACTGTAATCAGCAAGGGGACATGACCATACCTTCAACAATCATATGCGCCTCTCTATTTTTTCATTCCATCTTCATGCATATGACTTATTCGGCCTCCCTTGAAGTCGTTCTCTTCCTTAATAAAGAGAAATAAATGATATAGTCCCCCTAATTAGATCACCCTCCTTCTTCTTTCACACTTTCAATGACCGAGTCCTGACAAAATATTTACCCTCTGCCTTCTTCTTTTCCATTTTTTGAGATATATATTCATTGTGCAATGTTGGACGACATTTCTTCTTTAACTCATATTTTTCTTCACCCAAACTAAATTTCTTCCATTTTCCTTTGTTTGAAAGAAAATGGTAATTGGGTTATTGTTTCTCCCTTTCCTTACTTGAAGCTTGCACTCATTATATCTTGAGATTTCATAGGGCTTTCTTCCTTAATTATCTAGTAATTCCTTTTGATACTCAGTGTTGAAGACAAAATAATAATCCTTTTCTCTTTTTTTTGTTTTTTTATTCAAAGCCTAAGCAGAAATATTTGCATGCATATGCTAAGAAGCATTATTTTTCTTGTCATACCTACAACTTGCTCTCTTGTGCCCAATATTTCCACAATTGTGGCATTTGACATAACACATGAATGGGGAGGATGAGTTACTATTATTGACAACATTCTTGTCAAAAATTATATCGATGCCAACATGCTTACCCATGCCCACTTTTTGAATTCATGTGTTCCTTCTACCCATAATATCTTTTTTTCTTGCATGCCATCTACAATCTATCGCTTTATGTCAAAAATTATTTCTATAAATAAATAACCATGAAAAGGATTTTCATGACAAAATTTACCTTTTCTTTAAAAAAAATTTCCTTGAGGGGGAAAGGACTTATGCTGTTTCTTTATGTCCCTTCCATGCCACTTTTAATTTTTTCTTTGCACTATTTATTTCTACTGGCTAGCTCTATTTTTTTGTTGACCTCGTTGTTGATGATTAACATTTGGTTGTCACATTTTCTTCTCTTGATGTTTTTTTTGTCTAACAACTTATTTTCCTTTGATATTCTTGAATATCCAACTTCCCTAACATGGGTGGTTGTCCCTTAAACCTTTTCCTCCTTAGAGTTTGGTTCTTCTTTGAAACCAAAACTAGCCTTGATGAGAGGGGAAACATTTTGGCCCATGGAGCACTATATCCTCCGCTCACTTTGTAGCAGCTCATTTTTCCTCTCAACAATAATCACTCATCACAATTATCTCAACACTTTGTCCACACCAAAAAATCATACTCTTATTGGCCATCTACTCTCAACAACATACATTGAAGGCTCAACCTTCTTCTTTTGTACAAGCACTTTCAACAACTTTACTCTGCATAGGAACTCTCGACATATTCTTTGCAACATAGGCTCACTCAGCCTCCCACATAGTACAACATGAAATTTGGGGGTCTCTTTCCTATACATACATAATATCAACCTCTCTATGAAAAACATGCTCACTTTTCCTCACAAAACAATGCACACACACCCACAAATCTCTCCACACACCTCATTGGAAACAATGTTTCTTCCCCCCACATTGCTCAACTAGAATGTTTGGTTATGTTTCACTAAAAAAAACACATCGATTTTGTCTCTATCAACCATCACTACACTATCATAGTGTACCTATGCATGGCTTCTCCATTCTATTGTTGCGCCTCATTGCTTGAATTCAACCGCTATGATCGATGTTGTCTCCTTTAGCCATATCTCTCCCATTCACACTTCCCAAGTGTATATCTACATGGATTATTCATCCTATTGTTGCATCTAATACATAGGCACTGCAAATTCATTAATCAATGAGAATGGGATTTGTTATATCAGTCATTTTTTATGCATTAAACATGAGGATGGGAACCTAAGTGTTCCCATTGTCAGACATAAATCGTCAGTTAACCTGCATACTCCAACAAGGCTCTTGATATTTGTGTGAACCAATCTTATGTCCCTTAGGATATGATATTAAATTAGTTCAATGAATCATGAATGCAAGTTCATGAATGATATGTCTCAGAACATGATAGACTCCTTTAAATTATCCTGCACAATTGTGGAACTTCCTTCATTGACCCAGCGACCTCTACAGTCGCCATTACTCTTGCGACACCAACTTACTATGGAAATTTTCTCTTTAAATTCTCATCCATTCATCCTCAATACTCGTATGTGTTTCAATTTTGAAGACCTATATCTCATAAGATTTATAAGGATATTTTACAAAATCAGGTTCTTCCCCCTCAGAACTAACATGTTGTGCCTCCTACACCAATTTTGTATGATATAACGTAACAAACAGTCTTGTGACCGAAGGAACTCGTTTTCAGCAAATTTCAGCAGGCCCCATGTGGCCAACTAATGGCACGCCCAAGCATCAGCATCCAGAGTGGTCTGGATCTTGGGCCAATCTCGTTCTCTCCACACAAACCTGCCAAGCAATAGGCACCCATTATTACAAAGGAGAAAAATAATAAGGGACAGCAAAAAACCCAAGTTTTTTTCAAAAACACTACCCTTGCACACTTGTTTCTCAGACAGGCATGCCCTTGTGCACCTGTTTCATTCACAGGCATGCCCTTGCGCACAAAGAGGCAGGAACATCACACCTTCGTGTAGTTGTACTTGATAAATATGCGCAAGGGGGACACCTATTTTCCTAGATCACCAGTGCAATCTAGGGAAAAAATCCCCTTTAAGGCTGTAAAAACCTAATTTGTACGGCCCTCAGTGTCACCAAATTGGAAAAATCAAAATGCAAAACGTCATGAGAGTTACCTCGACATAATATCGCTAATCCCTGGTACATAGGCTGACCGCAATAGCAAGAAAAGCTCTGTTTTCCCCTCTGATCTCCCAAAACTCAACAAGTACAAATGAATAGGATTAGGGCCATAATCCCTTATTTATAGCCCTTTTCCAGAACTTCGGAGGTCCATAACAGGAGATTAGAAGGTCTGTTCTACAAACCGTAAGTTGCACCATCATTAGTATACCATGATGAATGAAAGTGATGCCCCACATTCGCTTTCCGAAGAAATATTTTTTCAAGCGCCAGCAGGTATGCACCCTCCCATATTCCTTTCCAAGATTCATTTTTTTCAATAATATTGAATGAAAAGAATATTCTTTCACTTGAGGTAGTTATTTTTTGCAGGAAGAGCCTGCAAACCATTCACAACACCGACCACCGAAATTTCTGGAGCAGGTATAATTCTACCCTCAGCATGGTAGAGTCCCAGAAAACTATGCGTATCTTGACATCATTTCTCCATCAGAAATAAACCATAGGGTCCTCATACCCGACCACATTTATGATCACCTCACCCTACATATGATAAATGTCCATGATGGTCGGTAGAGCCTCCCCTCCATGGCAATTTTCATCTCAAGTAGACCATACATCACCCCACAAGTGACACCATGGCCATACCATTTTTAGTCTGGGAAGCACCTCATGCCCATCCATATACCATGCACAAGGTCAAGTTCATCATTTAAACTAACCCCCTTCCCGGACGATCGGGTTGTACAAGAAGAATGAAAGCGCACCTCCGCTCACCGCATTTGGCCCACCATACCTCCATCAACATTAACCCATATGCGACATCTTCTACTTCATCAACCCTGCACATGAGACCAACCAATAGGACCCCTACCCCCAGAAAAACACCATCCTCACACCATCAAGTGAACGACCCTCTTTCATGTTTTGGGGTACCCGTCTCTGTGTTTTGTACAAACCAAACCCCATTATTTTATTCTTTTGGTAAGTGTACAGAGGTCACAAACAATGCCCTTCGTCTCTTTGCCCTCATATTGGACTTTTTCTCCCATGGCAGCAGTCTCCCATCTCCCTTGGTCGAAGTATTTCATACCCCCCATGCACACACCATTACAACAATCATAGCCGGTTCATACCCACCCTGGAAGTCCTACTCACTCCGGGGACTTTTCCCTTCAGAAATACCTGTGATTGCCGCCAAGATACTCAAATATACTTCGACCTCAGGCCATTGAATCCCCATCATCCATTTTCAGCTACCGCTTACCAACATTCCTATGTTAAACCCATTATGGTTTGGTTAAGGCTTCCTTTTTGTCGACATCAACACCTCTTTTCCAAAAAGGAAAAAGTACCTTGGATGACCCCTCCCCATGCAAAGGGGTATCCTCAGGTGGAACTATGGGAGAAATCATTGTCTATAGATGTCATCGATCCTCTTGACATTCGAATATAGCAAAAGCTTTCATGTCACGATGGTATCATACCTTACAACCATTGCACTTTGATCAAGATCTGTTGAAGACCCATGCCTTTATAAGCATCTATGACAACAATGCTTACATGGAAAGGTCCCAGCCAGTACATATGCTTACATGGCACAGTGATATGCCATACCAATATTACACATATGGGTACCACATTCCACCTATCGTCAAAGAAAAACGCCCCTGAGGGCGTCAACAGTCTTCATTAACAACCACCAACATCACTACCACAGTAGTGGCATAGAAAGCACATGTATCTGTCAATTTTGTTTAACTAGCCATAGCATCACGAGCATGGTACATGCCCGCCTTGTTGAAATTTTGCAAAATATGTTGTATATTTTGTCTTCTTGTAGGGGGTCCCTTAGGCCATGGTTATCTCGGAAACGGTGCAAGGTGTTGTCTATTCTACATGCAGGCCTTACTCTCTCTCTCTCTCTCTCTCTCTCTCTTTGTGTACGATAAAGAAAAGAAACTATAATGTATTTCGGCTATACAGTTCTTCCTAGACCTCACACATTAGGGGGCACCTGTTAACACTAGAAAATTGTACAGTGGAAGACAACATCAATTAACATCGAGCCTAAGGATTTATAAGACAGGGATACATTATGGAATCAAGAAGTATTTAAAATCTCTAAGGTTTTGAGAAAATCAAATTTGAACTAGTCATCAATTCTCAAATGCGCACTTTTTCCTTCGAAAAGAGCGCCTTCTGTATGCACTGGAGCCTGATAAGCACGCACTCCTGGAAGTAGAAAAGAGTCACTTTCCGGGACCACAAGCAAGCAAAGGACAGTTTCTCCTTATGTGATAGCCACCTAAGGATAGCACCAGTGCCTCCTTAGGCATTATGTCGGCACACAAAAGCATATTTGAGCACACAATGGAATCATACCCCTCCCTTGGGTCACCATCCATCATGTACCAAGGGAGGGAAGGAGGATTTGAAGCTCACCTATATAAACCCACCGAGAGATGAACAAATGGTGATCACAAGGTTATGCTGGCCAAAGTTGCCCAAGAAACACCAGCATCGTGTGTGACCCAAGGAGCTGGAGCAAAAGAGGACTCGTTGGTTGGCCACCCGACATATTAGTCCACCACAACAGAGAGAGAGTTAGACTGCATCAGAAGGCAGAACTTGAAGGACAAACATCCTTGCATCGGGACCTAGAGCCATTGCCTAGGGGCCCTTTGGAAAGTGGGTAAGATTTGTTTTCATTCCAAGCATTCAATAAGAAGAGGCCATCGAGCCATTTTTTACCTTGTTACTGTTTGGAACTCTCTATATAGCTTCTTTTGTGTTTTTATTTTTAGTTTTTTAACAGAGCATACTTCAGCGTATTACTTCATTTAAGTTCTAGGCTTTTGAGCTCCCCCCGTATACTGTCTGTTACCTATAGTTTAGAGGGTATACAACACTCTCTAAACTCGTGCTATTTCATACACCCATGTGTCGAATCCACCACAACAATATGTAATTAGATTTTTTGTATAATATAAGATGCAAGCGAGCTATTATCGTCACAAAATCAATGATTCTGAAAGTTGTGATGTTTAAATAAATTAATTAATCAACATAATTTGATTTATACTAGTTTTGACATTAAGCTAGTAGAACTATTAAATCAATCACTTTAACAATAGTATTGTATCATGATCTAGATTATTTTTCACCTTCAGGAGCATCAAATCTCACGTATGCATGGTTAAACCAATATTCACTCAGGAAATCATTGAAATTTTCTTACATGTGCATAAAATATTAAAATAATTTTATTCGTTTAAAGACAAAAATCTATCATCAATGTATAAGTTTAAATAGTAATTATGGTAACAATCCAAACATTCTCAATTCAATAGTTTATTGTTACCAAAATATGACCACTATCAAGTAAACTACCATAATCAGTTGTTTAAAACATATAATGAGATTTAATCAAAATATATTCATGCATATAAGTTTTGATATTTAGTCATGCAATATTAACTAATAAATTCTACAAATCATCTTAAATTTAATAATGACAACACTCAATCATCTATTATCCATTACAGTCAAGTTTAATCACTTCACTTGTTATTCATTTTTGACATCTAAAGTGGTTATTTCAATGTCCTTTAACATTTTATTGTTCTCTTTAAGGATAAATCCCATTTTTCCACATTCATTTATTTTATACATAATCACTATGTTCATTCATTTCTTATAATCAAGGCATTCTAACTTAATCATTTTCCTTTAAAGGAGCCATTAACGTTCTTATAAGAGTATTCATGCAAATGATTCATAGTTACTCTTCACTATCACTAGTGATTTCTTGGTTTCTTCATAAATGAAATAGGGATTTTACTATCCTTTATCTGTATCAATATTCAAATGTAAAGAGAAAAAAATTGAGGTAGACATTACCACTTAATATTCTTTAATGCAGTCATTAATCATGCATCTCATGTAAAATGTGTTCTACTGCAAATTTGATTAGAATCATACATGAGATGATGCCCAATAACATAATACCCTAATATAGGAGGTTATTATACACTTAATTATTCATGACAAATATGTATTTGATACGATGGTATCCAAATAACAACATATGAGAGAATGTCGTAAAAAAATTTTTGATCATTATTTCCTTTGTGTAAGTGATATGAAAGGAAATCACAAATTGCATGTTTTCAATTTCATATTGAACTATTCCCATGTAACTCGTGTAGCTGTGAGTAAATGTACCAAAGTATTTATTATGTTATGTGCTTCTATATTGATGATTTTTACCTTGTTATGTGCATGTGGGTAGATTGGTTTGGGTGCAGGTCAATGATCCTTTGATAGAATTCATGAATACAAATAGGAAGCACCTATTTAGCATGTATGGAACCATGCTACGGAATGAGTATGAAATGAAAATAAGATATTTTTTTACAATGGAACTAAGCCATCACCCAAAATAAAGTTAATTTAAAGAACTTTAGAGCCAAAGAGACTATTTTAGAAATGCAGGAAGCATTTCCTTCCCATATTTAGAAAAAATAGAATTAAGAAAACATTGAGGACGATGTTTACTAAAAGGGGGGGAATATGTAACACCTATATGGTTCCATGCTTTAAACATTTACTATTTTATAATTTCTTGTAAATATTCATGAAAGAGCACTATAGTTTAGAATGCTTCTTTCGAGCTTAGAAAAAAATATAGGTTGTCAAGTCGAGATCATAGACCTTCCCAAGAAGTCTCCTAAAAATACTTAGGAGAAAATAATTATAAATATTAACATAATGGGAGAAAAAGATTATGTTAATCATTTAGTTGGAGGGAAATAATAATTCGGGTGGAATAAAGAATAGTGGGAGAGAAAAACATGATTTAAAGAAAAATAAAAGAATCTTTAATTGAAAAAAAATAATACATAAATGCTTAGGATAAAGGCCAGAAAACCATAAAGAAGGACACTTCTAAAAATATGTTGGGAGGAAAATATATAAAATAAACCATCTAGGAATAAAATTAGTTTTTAATTCGTAAGGGTGAGAATCTCTTAGCTCAGGGGGAATGAGCGGAGGCAGTTCATTGTCGAGAGGGACATGCTCGGTTCCTTATTATTCCACAAGCACTTAATTATGATAGAAAAAGTTCCAAACTCACTCTACATATCTGTTAATTGGATATGATTAGGAATACTATAGTTAGAATGCATATTAAAAATGGAGTTCATATAATATGGATATAACATATTCATTTTGCATGAAATTGATACATTCTTTGCAAGAAATCAATTCAATGTATTATTTCACTATAGTAATTATGATACTTGAATTCCTAAGATGGTGATTTTTTTATTAAATTGGTTTAATGAAATGATTTGTTTGTACATGGAAGAATGTATGCTCGGTAGAGAGAATGGTTACAAAATCATTTGAAAATGATTGATAACAATGATTTCAATTCGTGAATTCAGAATGATATAAATGACACTTGCATGGTAAAATTAATTTTTTTGTTTCATAAATTGGAGATACAATGTATAAGCTTTGACCTATGTGTGGATACAATAATTAAGTGAGCTCTCCTAGGAAGAATTATGGTAGCTATTTTTTTTATTATTATGTTGAAACGATACGTAGAAAATCCACGTAGATTCAAATAGTCTTGTAATATGCTAAAAAATTATACTTTAATCTACTATACCAATTACGGAAACCAATTAGATCTTGGAAACACAAAACATGAAAGAGAAATAATTTCAATCACATAAAAAAAATATTTTCCTAGGGAAATCCCTAGCTAAAACACCTGCTATATGTATATTTCATAAGCCAAAGAATATGGGAATTTTACATTGCTTTTCTCCAAGATGAGAAACATTTGCACTATCTCTATGTGTCTCAATGATTCCTAGGCAAGCTTGGTTAAATACTTAACCACTTTATTGGCCTTAGGAATCCATATTTCCTTGCATAGTTTCCTTGGGTAATTAGGCCCTATTAGCATGGAAATTCACCAATAATTATTATGAAATACATCTAGGCATTTCCGCTAACTCCATCCACCACTTGTACAATTCGATGATTATACAACTGATAGTACATTTCCCTTTAGCTCCAATATCAACTGCGTATTCCTCCAAACTGACATACATGGCTTATTTATGAGTGACTGATCAGTTATATTATTCACAATTTTATGTGAATTAAATATAATTTCCACACTTTTACCTCTCTCAAGTTGCTCCATCAATTATAACTAGTTAAATTGACTTTAACTCAGATAAACTGAGTTAATTAATTACAACTCAAAATAAACTCAACCAAGGCTTCTATAATGTAGGAGACACTTTCCATGCCTGTATTCTGACCCTCAACTTCAATTAAATAAACCAACTAAGTCATCATAACTTAGTTAACTCGTAAAAGATGTCAAGTGTTGTGGAATTACATTTATTTACTAATTTAACTAAAGGGAAAATTAAATTAGAAGTCTTTCTTGGTGCCATTTCAACACTTCATCTTAGTGAGGAAGGGATTGTCTAATACACTGATCCTGCCTATATGGAACTTTAATTTTCCTCTTGATATTTCCTTCTTCAATATATAGGCATCCGAAGCTACTGTAGGACTGTACTCTAATAACATAATTCTCCTATGCACACAATATCTAAGATTGTGATACTGAATGTATATATGCTTGGACCTGTCATAAAAAACTCAATTAACTAAGAGATTTTTGAAAATATGTTTATCGCAATAAATCACCGTCGAATTCATTCATTTACTAAAAAACCCAACAAGGATCTTCCTCATCCTGATAACCTCACAAGCTACTTTACTAGCATCCATGTACTCTAATTTTGTTGAACTGAGTGCAACTAATCTCTGCTTCTTGTTGTACCAATAAAATGTTGTTGAATTAATACTGAAGATTCCCCACGATGTGATCTTCTTGTCACATGGAATCCTTACCCAATCTGCATTTGTGAAACCTTGAAGCTTCACTCCCTCTCTCTGTCTATACCAAATACCAAACTGAGTGGTTCCTCTAAGGTATATGAACACAAGCTTTGTTTCCTTCTAGTAGAGTTAGATTGGCTTAACCATAGCTTGACTAAGTTGGTTAACTGCATAACATATGGTTCGTCATGTGTTCACCAAGTACATCAGTGAACCTAGAAAATACTTGCAAATGGTATATTCAATCATTTCACTTCAATTAGCATTCTCCTTCCTTGAATTCCCTTCTAGAGGAGTCTCCATGGCTTTGCCTCTCTCCATGTGAAACTTCGTCAGTATCTCATTGGCATAATTTCCTTAAGAGATAATAGTTCCCAATATCTTTTCCAAATTTTCAAACAATGGAAATAATGCAAGATCCTCATGTACTTCATCTCAAATTCTCTTTGAAGGTACTCTTTTCAAGAACTGATAAGCCTCTCATCACATGTGAGAATCAAATCATTGACATATATTTCTATAATCAATCATTTAGCTTCTATGAAAATATGGTAAAGCTTCACATATGCTTCCCATTTGGTGAAGCCCAACCCGTTGAAGTAGTTGTTGATCCTTGTGTACTGAGAAGGGGGTTCTTATTTTAGTTCATATAGTGCTCACTTAAGTCTGCACACATGCGACTCTCTGTCGAAGCTCTCAAATCCTTCTAATTGCTCAATGTACACTTGTTCCTTAATAAATCCATTGAGGAATGTTGTCTTTACATCCATATTATGTTTCTCCTATCCCATCTGTGCTAAAATTCAAAGAATAGATATGATTGAAGAGTACCTTGCAATTGGAGAAAAGGTTTGCTCATAATCTACTCCCTCTACCTTAGAGAACCCGTTGGCCACAAATATAGCATTTTTTTTCTCCACACTCCCATTTAATACTTTCATCACCTTGTGTATCCACCTAGAACCTATAATTGACTTTTCAACCAGTCTTGGGACAACTTCCCATTCACTATTTCTGATAATGGATTCATAATCCTCAACCATGTCATCAACCCATACTAGTTTTTGCACTACTTCCTCAAATGAGAATGGCTCAATTTCTAAAGTCTCGCTAGTAAGAGACATGTAGCCAGTGTCTTTATTTGGGGACCTTCTGCACCTGCACTGTGCTGTGGGTTCTCCTACATTCTCTCTAGAACCATCCATCAATCTATCAACATCTATGGTGTTATTACTTCTATATCTAGATGTCTCTACTTGAGTGGGTGTTTCCAGTATTTTTTGCTATACTTATGGCTACTCCACACCTTGAGGATTTTCTCTTGGAGACAAGAGCTCTCCAATTGCATCCATCTGAATCTCCCTCTCAAGGGAAATTTGCATGGATTTTCCTTCATCAAATTTCACATCTCTATGAACCAAAGTCATCTTGTGATATGGAAGGTACACTCAATAGTTGTGAGGTGTATTAGTATACCCCATAAATATGCCCAACTCAACTATTGGTTCTAGATTTGTCTGTGAATATTTCGTAACATGACATTAAACTAATGAACAAAAAATTCTAAAGTGGGCCACATCTAGATTCTTACCCTAAAATGCTTCTTTTTATGTACTCATCTCGAGGATTCAATGACGACTTTTTTTCTACACATGCACAATTGTGTTACATGCATATAGCCATAAGTGCAATGCTAGGCCTTCATCGTGTAGAATTTCCCATCTAGCTCCCACAATGATTTTGTTCTTCCCTTTTTTAACCCCATTCTATTGTGGGTTATTAGGTGTTAACAACTATCATTTAATTCCTTATGATACACAAAATTTCTTGATTTCATTCAACACATATTCTCCACCATTTTCGCTCCTATGAGCTTTCATCTTCTTTAGTGTGTCTTTCTCAACAAGTGCCTTGAACTCGTAAAATTTCGAGAGAACTTGATATTTCATTTACATGAAGAAAATTAATACTAGTGTGAAACATCATCTACAAAAGTCACATAATACATGTGCTTGGCCATGGAGGCCGTCGAGAACGGTCCACACAAATATGAGTGAAGTATTTCAAGGATTCCTTTTGCCCGAATGTCCTTACCATGAAAGGTGACTTTGGTGTAATTCCCTAATGTACACACCTTTCATTTACCTTGCTTCTCAAGTGCACCCTTGCGAAGTCCTGTAGAATTTTTTTCATGATATTTAAAGCTTCATGGTGTATATGGCCAAGCCTTCTATGCCATAACTCATCGATTTCTCAGTTCTCCAACTTCTCTACTTTTGTGCTGAAGGAAACAAAATATTATACATATAATTATTAGAGGTTCTTTACTCCAACCCTGATATTCTTCACTTATCTCGCGTCTATGTGTTGAAGGAATTCCTTTCCTTTGCTAAATATCACATCGCATCCATGGTCTTCCAACATAAGAACTGAAACTGAGTTATTCTTAAAACTAGAAATATACATGAAATATTTAAATGTGGGAGTAGAACAATAATACATATGATAGGTAAGATTATTGGTGTCATTTTAGCTATACCTCTCATCATATCCCATCTCGATCTGCATCTGGAGATCCTTCTCCTTCAAATAAATGAAGAACTCTTTATTTCTGGTCATATGGAATGAGGCTCCATTATAAATGTACCACATAGAACCCATTATTGATGACACAATGGATGTGATAAGAGTGAAATCAAACCCAAATTGGGAAGCAATAACTTGACTCGCCACTCCACTTGAGGGTTTTGTTTCCAGCCTTCTTTTGGAGACACTTTTTGGCATAGTGTCGTAGCTCATGACAGTGAAAATCTTTAATCTTCTGCAAGTATTCTTGCCTTAATGATCAGAATCTACTTCGGAATGGGATTAATTCTGTTTCCATTTTTTTTTATTTTCCATCCATGGCACAGTTCTTGTCATCGTCATGATTTGATGAGGATCCATCTCTCATGTTCTGTTTAATCTCTTCTTGTACTAAATTGGACCATAATCTCTCCCACTCTCGTAGCTTTTCCCTCCCATTCAATGAATATTGGTAGTTGCGCCAGATCTTGGGAAGTCCTACAAGTTCTAGGCTCACCAAATCATCCTTGGAAACTATAACACCAACACTTCCAAGCTCATCTCGACACTGAGTAAAATTGGTCAAGTATTTTGGTATTGTGTAACAATTCTCCATCTTTAATTTTATGAGCTTTTGCTTTGGTGCTAACTTCATGCAGTTTTTTTTGTTCTGAAAAAAGTTGTTAAGTCCTTCCACATATCGTATGGAATTGCCTTTCCTTGTAGGTTCAAGACAATATGATCTAGAAATTTTTATAATATAATCCTTCTTTCCTTTGATAAGTTTTTCTTCCATGCTGCCAGACCTTGAGCATATGTTACTACAGGCTTAGTAATATCACTATCTATGAATTCCTTCAACCTGTTGTTCTGCAACACTGAATCCATCCTTTATGTCCAAGCTATGTAATCTGAACTACCCTCAAGGGAATATTCGAGTCTCAATTCATAGAAATACATCGTGATCCTTCTGGTAGTGCTGAGGAGTAGATGTGCAAATTTTATTTACCTACACAGAACAAACTCATTTTCTTCTCTTGTATTGTGATTATTTCTATGATACTATGTAGAAAATACATGTAGATTAAACTAATATTCTAATATGCTAAGACATTATACTTGAATCTACTCTAGCAATTGCAGAAACCAATTTTGAACTTGAAATCATAAAACATGAAAGAGAAAGAATTTCAGTCCCACAACACAAATACTTTCCTAGGGAAAGCCTCGTCTAGAAACCCTGCTATCTATATATTGCATAAGCAAAATCATATGAAAATATTACAATGTTTTTCTTGAAGTTGAGAAAACTTTGCACTATCTCTATATGTCTGAATGATTCCGAGGCAAGCTTGGTTAATACTTGCCCTATTTCTTGGTGTTAGGAATCCCTATTTCCTTGTGCACTTTCCTTGGGTAATTAGACCCTATTTAAAAGGAAATTCCCCAATAATTATTGCACAATACATCAAGGCTCTTCCTCCGACTTCGTGCATGAATTGTACAATAGAATGTTTATACAACTAATAGTAGACTTCCATTTAACTCCAATCTCATCTAGGTCTTCCTTAAAATTGACATGCATAAGTTATTTATGATTGAATTTTTAGTTATCTAATTAATCGCAACATCTGAATTAAATCTAATTTCCCCTCTTTGACCTCTCTCTGGTTCCTCCATCAGTTAATACTAGTTAAAATCACTTTAAATTTGATAAACATAATTAAGTAATTACAACTCAAATTAAACTCAACTATGGCTCCTTTAATGTAGGAGACACTCTACATGCCTCTATTTTGACCCTCAAATTGAATTAACTAAACCAAATAAGTCATCCTAAATTAGTGAACATGTAGAAGTTGTCGTGTGATATGGAATTACAATTTTCTTCTAATTTTAATAAAAGGAAAGCTAAATTAGAATCTTTTCTTGGTGTCTTTTTCAACACAATCATGCTTATAGTTTAATATACATGAATGAGGAAATTGCAATATAGAATAGAAACAAAGGAGAATTACTCAAAGTTCATATTTAATTTTCTGAGATATATATATATATATATATATAGAGAGAGAGAGAGAGAGAGAGCAACAATTAACAAGGTTTTCAAAATATTTTCATATAGGAGAACAGTCAAAATAAATAACACAATTTTATAGCTCGTTAACACCAATGCTACTATATACGTGTTAAACCCACATCAGTGTTGTAATTGAATAATACAATAACCCTAAGTAGGGTTACAATTAATACAAACAATCTTCAATCTGAAAGCGATATTCAGGAAGATATGAGTATATCTTATATTTTTGAATTATAGAATGGGTTTAAAAAAGAGAGAGTAAGAAGCCTTTCTGCATGAGGACATAATAAAGTTTTAGTGCATGACAACAATACCTGAAATTAAGAAGGTAGAAAGGAAGATTACCACCCTAGAAAGCAATATCTAAAACCAAAGTACCATTGAGCCAAAAATAATCACAACAACCATTATATATATACATATACCTTCATATTGTTAATTATATGAAGGTTAACTAAAACATAAAAGAAAAAAAATAAGTGAGATGGAGGTATATTAGATTATTCATTAACTAATGATAATCATCAATTTTTCTATTATTGTTGATTTGGATTTATGCAAGAATGCAATAATACATAGAAATAAACATAAACACAGAGATGCATTAGAAATAATATTTCATTTCATTAATATCAAATAACAGAAATATGCTTACAGACTTAATAGAAATAAACTAGCTAGGGCGTTGGTAGTGTATCTCTGAGAAGAGATTTGGAGGCTATAGGCCTCTGAACTGTGTTACAATCTGGCTCAAAGGCCTGTTTATTATTGAGAAATAATTAAAAACCATAAAAATCAAAAAATCTAACCCTCGGAGAAGAAGTGCCAAAACTGTGGGCCTCGTTTGCGTAAATTGGTACATCAATTTTCCTAGGATGTAACTTCGGCATACGATCTCAGTTTGACATGCTCAATACCTCGTTAGAAATATCTATCTGAGGACTACAACTTCTAAGTGAAAAGAATTGGTTAAAATCTCATATCGCTCCCAATTTTCCCAAAAAATGTTGTTTCGGGCCTCAAAACGACAACGAAATTTTAGGACCCAAAAAAACTGCTAAAAACGTCTCTGGAAGTTTAGGACCAGAAAAAATGTTGAAAATGTAATTTGTGTCCAAACTGTAAAACTAAAATAACTGATGGTGGAGGTTCAAATCGAATAGGTGGGTGGCCACCAATATCCACCTGATCATTAGGGCCTCAAAATCGCTTCGGAAGTTCAGGACCCGAAAACCTGCTAAAAATAGTAAGTTGTGCTAAAAATGAAAAATTAAAAGACCCGATAGTTAGCGTCCAAATGAAATAGGTGGGTGGCCACAAATATCAACCTGGATCATTCCTCCCCCCCTTAGGAAGCAATGGTCCCCATTTCATAGAGATCCTCAATGAGATGAGGCAAATTCTACTGAACTCGGTATTGGATTTGTGAAATATGGCATGGACCCATGGGTAGGCATGCTGGATGCATTCAGTAAATTTGGTTTCTTTATTAGCCTCAGGAAATACCTGTGTGGATTTTTTCTATGTGGTCACATGAGATATGGAAATATCAAGTGACAATACATCTGGGGTCAGATCAATGGGGTGCTTGACCTGACAGGGTAGATGAACCTCTGTGGGTGAAGATAAAATGTCCTCGTATTCCTCCATGAATTTTTCCATCTTCTGCTACCTTGTTGGGGAGCCCTGTTTCGAGGCTATGGCCATAATATTATTCTTTCCTTGTGGGCAAATAGTAATGAAAATAAATTTCCGGGTTTTGGAAACAATCTTACTGCATTATTTTGGAGTAGTCAAAGAGATGGTAGGAGGTGGTACTACCTCCATTCTCGTGTACAAGTTATTTACCAACGTAATAGAAAAAACATGAGGCCTAGAATCATCCATAGCATGTTTCCTCCACAAGTATCGTTAGCCCAACAATACATCAGACACATTAAGAAAAGCAACATAGAGTACCTCATCCGTGAATGGCTTCATGTTGTACAAAAGGCGACACTAATGGTATACGCAGAGATATTTTCCTTCGTGAAGCCACCTAATGGTATATGGTTGTGGGTGTGCTATGGTCGATATGCCAAGTAGCTTCATGACCTCTGCTGAAATGATGTTCTTTTGGCTTCCACTATCAACAAGGAATTGCAGTGGAGCACCCTTCACCCACATCTGTGAATGAAAGAGGCGCTCCCCCTCCTCTGGATCCTTGGGATCCTCTCCCTGGAGCTTGGTGGTTGAAAAAATTTCACTAGGATCCACTTCAATGATCTTCTTCCCTTTGTCATTGCCCTTCTCTAGTTTTGACTCAGGATTAGAAAAAGCATCTGATTCAGGTGCCTCTAGTTTGGCCACCAACGACTCCTTGACCTGACACTTGTTTGTGCTCTGAGTGGGGAAATTATGAAATTTACACCACATCCTCGTGTCCTTATTTATATTTGTGGGGCTATTTTGAGTGACCCCGCTTTGGACTTGCCCCTTGTTCTATGGTTCGGGGTGCCTTACGCTGGCTTACGATTCGCGGATCTAATGTCTTGCTTCTTCTCCTTAAATTTTTTATTGATATTGGCAGCATAGAGATATGCTACGCCAAGCGATGTAAAGTCAAGGAATTCCATTTCCCTCTTAATGTATCTATGCATACAACTGCAGTACTTGAGCACCAAATATATATCTGAATATTTAATACCCAAATTTGTGCGTAGGGTATGGAACAGATTCGTCAGTTCGTGGACATATTGATGCCTTTTCTACCTCAATGTGGTCCATTAGATGTACTTATGATCATAGATCCCCACAGGGTAATATTTTCCATTTATGTCGTCTTAGAACAAATTCCAAGTGGGTGTGGCAAAGAACATAGAGGGTTCCCTCTCATCCTCTGGCTCGTAGTAGGTTTTCCATTAGTATTTGACATGGGAGGTGACTTTGAGGAGTGAAAAAATAATATTTTCTCGGTCGGAGAAATCATGGACCAAGAAATACCTTTCCATCAAATTAAACCATCTATCTACATCATCTACATCTATCTAGCCTTTAAGTACATGAATTTAAATGTTTTTTGTTACCTTGAAAGGAGAGGTGCCTCTAGAGTGTCTGCTGGATGTAGAAGTGCCGCTAGTGTGCAATTGTTGAAGGACATGGGAAAAGTTATCCATCATCGCATTCCTTTGTTTCTCGAGGGCCTCCTCGAGCAATATTTTATAGGATATCCCGCTCCCTCATCTCCATTAGGGGAATTTTGAGGTCTAAAATGGGTCTCGTAAGGAAAATATAAAATAATAGTGGAAATAATAAAATATTATTAAATTACATCATCAAAATTTAGAGGAAAAAAGATTTTTTTATTTTTCAAATTATATTTTCGACTTATCTCCTTATGGGTTTACTCAATTTTCAAGTGGGAAAAATCGTTGCATGCATAATTTTATTCCTTATCCAAGGACTACCCATGTTACATACTTTTGATGGACCATGCTACACGAAAAATGAGAAATATATGAAAAATGTGATTGCAATCACGTTTTTTCATGTATTTCTCATTTTCATGTAGCAAGGTCCATTGAAAGTTTGCAACATGGGTTCTCCTAGGATGAGGAATTAAATTTTGAATCCAACGATTACTCCCACTTGAAATTTGACTAAAAACTTACAGAGATAAGTTGAAAATGTAGTTTTAATATTTTATTATTTTTTAATCTTTTTACTTTTTACCCCAAAAATGTTGAGTCATCCCCCATGGTTGACATCATCATCTTGAATTCTATTGGTTCTTATAAAAAAAAATTTGGTTGTACATTTTTCTTAGGAGGCCCATTTTGGACCACAAAAGTTCTTTAATGTCTTTTCTTCTGCCATGGGAGGTCGTTGGGGTGTGTGAGGATGATCCTTCAAAGGTTCAACTAGATCAAGCCCTAACTCCTTATACTGTGACCTTGTTGGGGACATGCAAAGAGTTATAGAGAAAGAGAAAATTGCTCTAATACCAAGGATCTGGATTTATGAAAGAATGCAATAATACACAGAAATAAATAATAAAACAAATATGCAGCGGAAATGATATTTCATTTCATTAATACCAAATAACATAAATATGCTTACAGACATAATGGAAATAAACTAGCTAGGGCACCAGTAGCGTATCTCTGAGAAGAGATATGGCGGCTACAATCCTTTGAAATATGTTACAATGAGGCTCGAAGGCCTATTTATTATTGAGAAACAGTGAAAACCCCTAAACATCCAGAAACATAACCCTAGGAGATGAAGCGCCAAAATTGTGGGCCCCATTTGGGTAAATTGGTACATCAATCTTCCCAGGGACGTAACTTTGGCATACGATATTTGTTTTATAGGCTCAATACCTAGTTATAAATATCTTTCCCAAAAGAACATCATTTAGGCGTGAAAATGGCTTTCAAAGTTCAGGACCTGAAAAACTACTAAAAATAGTAAGTTGTGTTGAAACTAAAAAAACTGAAGAACTAATGATGGAGGTTCAAGTAGAATAGGTGGGTCGCCACCAATATCCACCTGGATCATTATGGCCTCAAAACGATTCGAGATGTTTAGGACCTGAAAACGTGCTAAAAATATTAAGATGTGTTGAAAGTGAAAAACTAAAAGAACTAATGGTGGGGGTCCAAATGGAATAGGTGGTTGGCCACTAATATCCTCATGGATCATTCCTCCCCCGTTAGGAAGAAATGGTTCCCATTTGAGATCATTCATGACATGAAGAAAATTCTATTGAATAAGGTATTGGATTTGTCGAAGATGTCATGGACCCGCAGGCAGACATGCTGGATGCGTTTAGTAAATTTCGTTTCTTTATCAGCCTCAGATAGTACCTGTGTGGATTCTGTCTATGTGGTCACATGGGGTATGGAAATATCAGGCAGTGGTATGCCTGGGGTCATATCAATGGGGTGCTTGACCTGACCGTGTGGATGAACCTCTGTGGGTGAGGAGAAAACTTCCCCATATTCCTCCATGCCTTTCTCCATATGTTTTTGTCATGCAAGGGAGCCCTATTTTGAAGTTATGGCCACAATATTCGTCTTTCCTTGTGGGTTAATGGTAATGCAAATAAATTCGCTGGTTTGGTAAACAATCATACTGCATTTTTTTGCAGTATTCAAAGAGATGACAAGAGGTAGTACTACCTCCGGTATCCTGTACAAGTTCTTTCCCAAAGTAATAATAACAACATGAGACCTAGACTTATACACAGAATGTCACCTCCATAAGTATGGTTGGCCCAAAAATACATCAGAGAGATCAAAAGGAGAAACATCACACAATACCTCATCCGTGAATGGTTTCGTGATGTACAGAAAGTGACAATGCTAGTAGACGCAGAGATCTGTTTCTTCGTGAAGCCACCCAATGGTATATGAGGGTGTGCTATTATGAGTAGCCTGAGCCACTTCACGATCTCTACTGAAATGAGGTTCTTTTGGCTTTTGTTATCGACAATGAATTATAGTGAAGAATCCTTCACCCACATCTCTGAATGGAAGAGGCACTTCCCCTCCTCCAAATCCTCTGAATCCTCCCCTTGTAGCTTGGTGGTGGAAAAATGGCACTGCGATCCACATTAATTATCTGCTTCCCTTTTTTATTTCCCTTCTCTCGTTTTGACTCAGGATCAGAATATGCATCTGATTGGGGTGATTTTAGCTCAACCACCAACAACTATTTGTCTCGACACTCATTTGTGTTACGAGTGGGGTTGTTATGAAATCCACACCACTTCCCTGTGTCCTTCTTTAGATTTTTGGTGTTGTTTTGAGTCACCCTTCTTTGGCGTTGCCCCTTGTTCTGTGGTTTGGGGGTGGCTTTGCATGGCTTCGGATATGTAGATCAAAAGTATTGTTTCTTCTGCTTAAATTTTTTCTCGATCTTGGTGACATAGAGATATGTCGTTCCAAATGATGTAATGTTGAGGAAATCCATTTCCTCCTAAATATATCTATGCAAATGACTGCAAAACTGAGCACCAAATTTCTCTTTGAATATTTAATACCTAGTTTTTTTCGTACAGTATGGAATAGGTTCGTCAGTTCCTACACTTCTTGAGCCCTTTGCTGCTGCAATGTGGTCCATTTGATATACTTGTCCTCATATCTCGCCATATGGTAATATTGTTCATTGATGCCATCTAGGAATGAATTCCAAGTCAGTTCGATCGAGAATAGAGAGGGTTCCCTCTCATCCTTTGTCTCATAGTAGGTTTCCCACCAGTATTTGATATGTGGGGCGGCTTTGAGGAGTGAAAAAATAATATTTTATCGGTCAGAGAAATCACGGACTCAAAAATAACCTTCCAGCAAATTCAACCATATATATATAGCGTCTTCATCTATCTGGCATTCAAATAGAGGAATTTCAAAGTTAACTTGTACCTTGAAAGGAGAGGCACGTCTACAGTGGCTGCAGGATGTAGATGTGCCCCTGGTGGGCAGCTGATGAAGGATCTAGGCAAAGTTATCCATCATCGTATTCCTTTGATTCTCTAGGGCCTCGTTGAGAAATACTTTGATATGATCTCCTACTCCCTCGTCTCTCTTTTTTTCTGCCATGGGAGGTCGCTAGGGTTTGTGAGGCTGATCTTGCACGGGTTCAATGAGATCAAGCCCTAACTCCTTATACCTTGACCTTGTTGGGGACATGAAAAGAAAAATAGAGAAAGAGAAAACCGCTCTGATACAACTGATCCATATTTATGGAGGAATGCAATAATACACAAAAATAAAGATAAACACAGATATGTAGTGGAAATAATATTTCATTTCATTAATATCAAATAACATAAATATATTTACAGACATAATGGAAATAAACTAGCTAGGGCACTGGTAGCGTATCTTTAAGAAGATATGTGGTGGCTACAAGCCTTTGAACTGTGTTACAATGAGGTTCAAAGGTCTATTTATTATTGAGAAACAATTAAAAACCATAAACATCCAAAAACCTAACCCTAGGAGATGAAGCGGCCAAACTGTAGGCCTCGTTTGGGTAAATTGGCACATCAATCTTCCCGGAGACGTAACTTTGGCACACAATATTCGTTTGATGTGCTCAATATCTCATTAGAAATATATATCTGACTACAAATTTTGAGTGAAAAAATAATCTATGGACCAATTTTCCTCCCAGGTTTCCCAAAAAACATCGCTAAGGCCGTCCAAATGGCTCCGGAAGTTCAGGACCCGAAAAACTGATAAAAGTAGTAAGTTGTGATGAAACTGAAAAACTAAAAGAAATGATGGCTGAGGTTCAAATAGAATATTTGGGTGGCCACCAATATCCACCTGGATCATTAGGGCCTCAAAAAATATCTGGAATATCATGACCCAAAAGCCTCCTAAAAATAGTAATTTGTGTTGAAAGTGAAAAGGTAAAAGAATCAATGGTGGGGGTCCAAATGGAATAGGTAGGTGGCCACCAATATCCACCTAGAAAATTCCTCTCTCCTTAGTAAGAAATGGTCCCCATTACATTGATATCCTCCATGAGATGAGCCAAATTCTATTGAACATTGGATTTGTCGAAGATGTCATGGAATCGCAGATGGACATGCTAGATATGTTCAGTAAATTTGGTTTCTTTATTAGCCTCAAACAGTACTTGTTTGGATTCTGTATATGTGGTCAAATGAGGTGTGGAAATATCAAATGGAGGTATGCTTGGGGTCAGATTAATGGGGTGCTTGACTTGCAAGTGTAGAGGAACCTTTGTGGGTGAGGAGAAAATGTCCTCATATTCCTCCATGCCTTTGTGCATCTCCTACTGTCGTGCAAGGGAGACATTTTTTGAGGTTCTGGCCATAATCTTATTCTTTCTTTGTGGGCGAATGGTAATGAAAATAAATTTTCTAGTTTGGGAAACAATATTACTGCATTATTTTGCAATAGTCAAAGAGATGGAAGGAGGCAGTACTATCTCTGGTATCCTGTACAAGTGTTTTCCCAAAGTAATAATAACATCACAAGGCCTAAAATCATACATATCATGTCGCCACCACAAGTATGGTTAGCCCAATAAGACATCAAACACATCAAGAGGAGAAACATCACACAATACCTCATCCATGAATGGCTTGATGTTGTGCAAAAGGTGGCACTGTTGACAGACATGGAGATATCTTCCTTCGTGAAGCCACCCAATGGTATATGGTTGCAGGTGTGATATGGTAAGTAGACTGAGCCACTTCACGGCTTTTGCTGAAATGAGGTTCTTTTGGATTCCGCTATTGAAAAGGAATTGTAGTGGAGAACCGTTCACCCACATATGTGAATTGAAGAAGTGCTCCCCCTCCTCTGGATCCTCGAGATCCTCCACCTGGAGCTTGGTGATGGTAACAATGCCACTAGGATCTGCATCAATGATATTCTTCCCTTTGTCACTACCCTTCTCTGGTTCTGAGTCATGATCATAAAATGCATCTGATTTGGGTCCCTTTAGCTCGACCACCAAGGATTGTTTGGCCCGACACTCATTTGTGATGTGAATGGGGTTGTTATGAAATTCACACCACTCCCTCATGACCTTATTTAGATTTGTGGTGTTGTTTTGATTTTCCGCACTCTAGCCTTGCTCCTTATTTTGCAGTTCGGGGGTGACTTTCCCTGGCTTCAGATTCGTGGATCCAAAGTCTCGCTTCTTCTACTTAAATTTTTTCTCGATCTTGGTGGCATAGCGATATGTCGTGCCAAGAGATGTAATGTCAAGGAACAACATTTCCTCATGAATGTATCTTTGTAGAAAGTTGTGGTACTTGATCACAAAATGTCTCTCTAAATTTATAATACCCAGTTTTATGCATAGAGTATGGAACAGATTCGTCACTTCATGCACATCTTGATCCCTTTGCTAGCACAATGTGGTCCATTGGATGTACTTGTCTTCATAGCTCCCCATGGGGTAATATTGTTCCTTGTTGCCATCTCGGAATGAATTACAAGTGGGTTCAGCAGAAAAGACAGAGGGTTCCCTCACGTCATTTGGCTCGCAATACGTTTCCCACCAGTCTTTGACATGGGGGGCAGCTTTAGGAAGTGAAAAAATAATCTTTTCTCGGTCAAATAAATCATGGACCGAGAAATACCCTTCTAGAAAATTCAACCATCTATCTTCAACGTATGCACCTATCTGCCCTTCAAATACAGGAATTTCAAAGTTGACTTGTACCTCGAAAGGAGAGGCACATCCACAGTAGCTGTTGGATGTAGATGTGCAACCGGTGGGAACCAGTTGAAGGATCTGGCTGAAGTTATCCATCATCGCTTTTCTCTATTTATCTAGGGCCTCCTCAAGAAACATTTGATAGTATCTCCTTCTCCCTCATCTCTCTTTTATTCTTCCATGGGAGGTCATCGGGGTTTGCGACGCTAATTTTTCAAGGGCTCAATCAAATCAAGCCGTAACTCCTTATACCATGGCCTTGTTGGGGGCATGCAAAGAAAAATAGAGAAATAACAGACCTCTTTGATACCACTGATCCGGATTTATGCATGAATTCAATAATAGACAGAAATAAACATGAAAACAAAGATGTAGTGGAAATAATATTTCATTTCATTAATATCAAATAATAGAAATATGCTTTCATACGTAAAGGAAATAAACTAGCTAGGGCACTGGTAGTGTATCTCTGAGAAGAGATGTGGCAGCTATAGGCCTTTGAAATATGTTAAAATGAGGCTCGAAGGCCTATTTATTGTTGATAAACAATGAAAAACCCTAAACATCCAAAAACCTAACCCTAAGAGATGAAGTGTCAAAACTGTGAGCCCCGTTTGGGTAAATTGGTACATCAATCTTCCTGAGGACGTAACTCTAGCATATGATCCTTGTTTGGTGCGCTCAATACCTCATTAGAAATATCTATCTGAAGTATAAAAATTTTAAGTGAGAAACATCAATCTGTAGACCCACGTTCCTCGCAGTTCTCCCACAAAAACGTCCTTTAGGCCTTGAAAATGGCTCCAGAAGTTCAGGACCCGAAAAAAACTGCTAAAAATAGTAAGTTGTACTAAAACTGAAAAACTAAAAGAAATGATAGTGGAGGTTCAAATGGAATAGGTGGGTGGCCACTAATATCCAACGGGATCATTAGGGCCTTAAAACGACTATGGAAGTTCATGACCCGAAAAACCTACTAAAAATAGTAAGTTGTGCTGAAAGTGAAAAACTAAAAAAAAACTATGGTGGGTGTCCAAATGGAATAGGTGGGTGGCCACTACTATCCACCTAGATCAAATTTTTAATCGGAAAATACTAGTGTCAAATCGGTTAGTTTAAATTATATTTTTTTTATTTAAATTGAAATTCAAAATAGTCGAATTGATAAGATTATGTTCAATGATTGATATGTTTCACGTGATTAAGAAATATATATTACAATAATATTTTATTGATACCTTATATTGTGTTAAATTCTGATTAATTGGAGCTCTCCTATGAATGAATACACATACCTTTCCATTTATTCACTAAACTAACACGTATTCATGACAATCAATATGTAAACTTGTTTTTCTACTTGCAAAATTTGGATTTGATGATTACATATTCATCAATTTTACTTATGTTTTGCAATATTAAACGAACTATGTTCTTCGGATCAATTATAATAATTTCATTCTACAATGATTACAATGAGAGCATTGCAAAATGAATCTCTTGTATCAAAAAGCATGAGTATCAAAATAAATTACAAAAGGTTACTATTCCAAATGGTTTATACATTATAAATTATGAAATTGAACATTGTAACTATAATTAGCATTGTAATTGACTCGTGTTTATCAAAGTTTTCAAATGTGGTGTATGAAAATCTCTTTATGTTTATGAATATGTTTGTGAATTTCAACACTATTTTTACATAAAACTTACAATCTTGGGCTAATTTGTAAATGAGACAAAATATAATTATACGTTACCAAAAAAAGACAAAATATTACAATATTGATAACAACTTAATAATTTTGAAAACTTTGAGCATCACTATATTTCCACCAAATCATTTTGTTATTAACATATTCACAAAGCTAACACCAGATAGTACTCAACAAGTGACAAATCAAGAAAACTATCTATACATCTCCATATTGCATCTTCATATAAGCATAGTGTAATATAAATGAGTCTCAAACAATTTAATAAAGAAACAGTCTAGGAAATAGCTTTAAGTTGTGATGCAAGGAATGAAAGCACGTCCATTCGAATAAGCATCATTTAGTCTCCATATTGTTCTATAGCTCGGTAATTTTACTTTCCTCACATGTCCTTTTCCGATGACTAAATTCTCTCACTAGTCACACGTAGATACAAGATACTCATTAGTGGGACCAACAACACCATCATGAGCTACAAAAACAAGAGGCAAACCATGACCAGCACCACCAAGACTTGTAACTGAAACTCTTAGCATTTTATCTAATCCAGGATGACTCCTTTGAATGATAAATGTTGATCTTCTAAAAGTAGTATATAAACTTTAATATTGAATACATATTAAGAAGAGTATTTTATAATATCGGTAGATATGGCCTTATCAATATATTTACATGTAGAAATAATAATTGTGATAATTTGATTGTGTATGGATTTATTGAATGGATATTAATAGAAATAGTTAGCATTAACTAATTCTTGGATGCTAAGTGTGAATACCAATTTTCTACATTTCCAATGTAGAGGATTATTTTAACATTTTATACAGTTTTTGTTATCATTATAATGATTGTGAGATATAATATCTTATAAACACAAATATTAAATTGCGCTAAAAACCACTACAATACATAAGATTAAAATTGATAAATGAGATTTAATATTGTATATCGATTTTATCTTCGTGCACTTACTCTCTACATACCAACAAATATTTATGCGTTCTAAGAGAAAATACATAGTACAAAGTTTTTGTTCATAGGAACATGATTTCTGGGAATGCCTAGAAATCACTATTGCTCACTTCCATACATTTCCAATTATAACATTAAACCATATTTCAATGATAAATAAATCAAAAAAATATATTAAGCAATATTCAAATTCTTCAACCGAAAAATAAAGGGTAGGGTTAAAATTAGTTCTCTCAGTTTTTTGTGTGTGCTTTCGCTCTTATGCATATCTATATTTCCAGTAATAACATTAAAATTGTATTGGCATATGATCTTTAGTTAACGAAAACATAATCAGTTGTAGGATATCAATATAATACTATCCTGATATTGATTTCTAAACCGTTTCAAATCGAGTAGTCATAGCTAGTTTTGATGTTTTACATTTTTTTATGTCTATCCTTTGAGCATTCAACTCTAACGTAAACTTTCAAAACAAATAATAATAATGCATATTTCTAGGATTGTGGAGGAAAACAATTTTATGGAAAAAGCTCTCAAGTTTTCATTGTTTGAACGAAATCTATTTATAATAAAATAACAATGAGATAAATCATTACAACTAAAAGACTCTTCTACACATCCTTCATTCCACACAAATTCACATCTCTATTGAAATTTTTTTATACCTAACTAATACCTATGTATACATCCAAAAACACATAAATGCATATGTGTGAAACTATAGAGAATAATCCATTTTTTGGAAGACGCTCTCAATCTTTCATTCGAACATCCGAATTCTGCATAATAGATTGATAATAGGAAGGATTTCCAAAGCACTGAAATGTTATTTTAATCTAATTTCAAAACAAATAAAAAAAATGCATATGTGTGATACTGTAGAGAAAATCCATTGTGCAAAAGAATATATCAACCTTTTATTGTGTGTCTCTTCTAAAATCCTATGAAATTGCTCTTCCACATAGCTAATACTAATGTATACTTTCCAAATAACATAAATGCATATGTGTGGAAATGTAACGAAAAATCCATTGTGTGGAAGAATTTCTCAACCTTCCATTTTCAGAACCTATACACTCCACATAATAGATTAATAATAAGCATGATTTTCAAAGCATTGAAATATTACTCTAACTTAAAGTTTCGAACAAATAACACAAATGTATATGTGCAAAATTACAGTAGAGATCGATTGTGTGAAAGAAGGTATGAAGATTTGGTTGTGCAAACCTCCACAACCTGCGTAACCTATTGATTATATATTAATCACTAGAAAATGCATTACAATTGGCATCCGAGCAAAGTTTTCAACTTTTCATTCCGCTTTCCTCAGTAGTCCAAATAATCTACTTAAAAAAGACGTGCCCCATTACATAGAGATAACCGTAATAATAAATGTGTAAGGACTGTAAATCTTTTCTATTTGTGCGAACTTCTAAATACATCTACTAGAAAAAAAAAAGATTTGCATGCTCTTATGAAATTGTATGGCCATAGACTCAAATCTATTTTCTGCAAAAAATATATTTTGAATACGCGTAGCCTTTGCATGTTTCATAAATGTTAATCTAATCATATATTTTTACTGGACAAGACTCTTATGATAATAGATAATGGTTAACCAAATTCACATTTCCGTATATGTGATCGGGCCAGGAAATGCGGCTAATCAAATCCCTAATCAATACTATTATATTTACTTGTGGAGAGGTGATTATGTGCAAAGGAATTGTTACGTGTTGTGTTTCACATCTCCGAGAACATTTCTCGATAGAATAAATCAATGCCAATGTTTAGCTCTATGGTTTAGTCTCAATAAAATGATTAATTAATCGATTTTATTACAAGATTAAATGTAAACCATTTTGGTTTTTTTTCAACTTATCGATTTGGCATTTTTCCCACCTTTTCATTTTGTGTTAATGTTAAGTGATGACATGTGTAGACAACTTGCTTTGGTATTTTAAATTTATATTTATTTAAAGTTTTAAATGTGCCAATAAATATATAAATTGGATCGGAGTTCATTAATGGATAAGAAATGAAATGGTGCTAAGAACGACTAGCATTATAGCTCTATTAAATGAACACCTTTGTGAGAAATAATGAGAAAATGTGTAAGAAACAAGGTTGAATGCATTATGAGAATTAGCTTTGTACCCTCATCTTGAGAATCATGTATCGAAATGTTTTCAAGTCAAGTCTCGTTAAGCATTTTTCGTATTCGAGTATCAAAATAAAATGAATCATAAATGATTTAATGGTGGGTGGAAACTTGTAACTAAATAAATTTGTGATATATGTATCTAAGAACGTCTACGTAAAATAAAATATTTTTTTATGATTTTTTTGAGTTATTGTTGGTTATTTCAAAGATAATTCTCATAATCACAAATATGAGTTTGTGTTGTTTAGAATGAGAAATTTTATTTTTTTTTATGATTTTTTTGAGTTATTGTTGGTTATCTCAAAGATAATTCTCATAATCACAAATATGACTTTGTGTTGTTTAGAATGAGCATTTTTACTACATGTATGGATTTATCTATTTTGAAAACCTATGTGATAGTTAGATTGTGCATAAATTTAAACCAAAATTCATGTTTCCAATAAATTATTGCTATATTTTGAGAAAATTAAACTAAAAAATTCACCGAATTTTTTTCAAAATGTATCACATGTAAACAATGGTTGTTGGGTAGTTGGAATTTTCTAAAGCGTTGGTAGCATTTTTTGTGTTGGTATTGATTTCAACCAAAATGGAATTGGTCTTACGGGAAGATTAACGATGGAAAGGGGAAACTGGTGCAATGATAATGGCGGGACAAATCAGCACTAACAATGCATAGTTGAAGCCACTGAGAAAGGCCGTGGGAGGACCCCACAAGACAACTAAGCCCGCAAGGCTTATCCTAGAAGATTTACGCAAAGGTAAGTTTAAAGTGCTATAATAGAGTTATCAGCATAGCACATGAATTTTTTTTATGAAGGCAATAGACCAAGGACGTGAATTAATTAATAAACAAAATAAGCCCATGTAGGCAAAAAAATAATCTTAGTGCCTATATTTCTAGCTTGAGGTCACAACACCCAATTATATGGCGAGAAAAAAAATAGAGAGAAAGGTGTCAAGTGAAAGGTGTTTAGGAATTCCCAAACCCATAAGACTTTAGAGTTACATTTTATAAAATGTTATGGGAATGTGGGCATTTAGGTTCACACATTATGTTGTGGAATATGATTAACAACATGGATGATTCGACAACTCTTGGGCATTGAGGGCAGACATGGCCATAGTTGGGATATGCAAGGCCGGAGTAGCTAAGTAAATGTGCATAGTAAGGTCGGCGTTCCTTGAGTAATGGTGACTTCAGAAACTTCTTACTTAAGAAATAAAGGACCATGACTTGCAGAGGTAGCAATCGACTCTAAAAATTCCATGCTTCAGCTCTCTTGCACACTAAGGAGAATTAAATTGAAAACTATTCTAAAAGAAGAAGATCGAATTATAGATCATGAGAATCCATGGATTCTATTACACTCTAGTCTATGTGGTAAATCGAGAAGGATAGGAGCATTATTGTAGTACTTTGTGTGATCTAACAATTAATTCCTAGCATGGAGAATGATAAATTGTCCATACAATGCTTAATGTAGTTGCATTTGTTGAAGTGAACTAATCCCATTCATAGTCTTTATTGTGGATTCAAAGTACAGGGAAATTTATACAAAAACAAATTTGATAGAAAGGATGCTGCATTATTTCAGGAAGTATGGAGGACGAGATGAACCACATTGTTCCTTACGTAGCAGAGGAACAAAAATGTGGATTGTAGTTGTGTAAACGTATTATGTGGCATTGTTTTGGTATGAAGTGTGGACGTTTGTGTGAAGAGAGTGAGTGAGTTGAAGGGTGACTGGAGCCAAGATTTAATTTTTATACAAAGTAACTGAGGGTTGAGACTAGTGGTGGTTGAGAAGTAAAGAGTGCAGTGCAATTGAGAACTGCAAAGAAAAAGGGAAAGTGTTGGGTGGAGCAGTTGATCTTATTTATAATTTTAAATATTTTGATAGGCCTTTTCCTCTATTTTGAAAATTGTATTAAAAGAAGAACAATGATTAGATCAGATAGTGGTTCTCATTCATAAGAGGTTGGTGCCTCTTGGCAAGTAGTTTCTTTCTATATTACGGGGATTGCGGCCTACTGTGAGTGGATGCTCACAAAATTCTTGTTGTATTTAAATAGGTGATTAATTTACATCATAATAAAAAATAGATTTGTGGTTTTCTCCACTTGCGTTTACACATAAAATACCTGTGTCAATGTGTGTTTGCTTCTTTTTTGATGTATTTTGTATACATGTGAATGGGTTACCTTGTTGTGATATACATTTTAGTATGAATGGTATCACAGGTGACAAACAATAGTGAAAATAAATGAATAATTGAGCTTAAAGTTTTTAAAAAATCACTAATTATTGATTCACCCCCTCGCCCCTGTCTCAATAATTCCTTATTCCAATAATTCGTATGAGATACAAGTTCCTTCTGGAACATTTAACCACTGGAATGTATATATATAAGGAATTATTACAAGAGAAGAAATTCAAGATTCTTACTCAAGTAAGATACCATTATGATGGGACAAACACTGTATTTTGGAAAGTTAGGATGGAACCCTATATTATGTCCCTAAGAGTAGATATCTAAATATATGTGGTTGTATATTATTGTGTCCCTTCAATCCTTAGTACCGATGAAAATGGTAAAATGGTGTATGGAAGTAATTCAAAGGCCAATAATTCCATTTTCTTCAGCCTTAGTCAAACTAAACTTCTTAGGTTTATGCACTGTAAGTTAGCCAAGGAAGTATGTGACAAGATTAGTAAGAGCCATGAAGGAGATGATATAGGTAAGAAATCCAAACTTCAAACCATTAGAATGAAGTTTGAGAGCTTCATAATGAGTGAAGAAAAATGTAAAAAAAAGTATTTCTTCAAAGTTTTTGAAATGACCAACATGATTAGAGAATTGGGTGAAACTATCAAAGAAGATGTAGTTAACAATGTAAAATTTTAAACAGGAGCTGATACGAGTACCATATTTTTAAGGTAGCAAAAAATCATCTCATTTTGAAAAGTGTTGATTTAGAATACACCTTTTTCTTTTAGGTAGCAAAAAAACTTCTGATTTTGAAAATGGTTGATTCATAATACACCTTTTTTTTTAGGTAGAAAAAATGAATATTTTTTTGAAAAGTGTTGATTCAGAATACATCTTTTATTTTATTTTTAGCATATTTTTGACACTTTAAATTTTCTCATGTATGAGGTATGAACATTTTTTTTAAAATGTTAGCCATTTTTCATGGCAACTTTGAAAAGTGTTGATGCAACTTCAACTGTTTTTTTAGAGGGCTTATTTTTTACAGTTTAAATTTTATAATGTATGCAATGTGGAAATGTTTTTTATATGTTGAAGATTTTCATGCGGATTTTGACCATTTTTGTTAAATGTTGATTATTTAACAATTTTTCAAATGGTTTTATTCCTCTTCATTTTTTTCGTCCTAATATATTTGGTTTTTAAAGGTCTGCAAATTCTTCTTTTTTGTTTTCCTTTGGAATATATATATATATATATATATATATATATATATAGAGAGAGAGAGAGAGAGAGAGAGAGAGAGAGAGAGAGAGAGTTAACAAAAATTAATAAGATTAATATTTTGAGGTTAGGATTTTTTTATATTTATATATCCTTAATTAATATTTCAATGCACATAAAATAATTGTCACCAAAAGACAATAATTTCAAAAACTCAACAAAAATAATACGTATAGATATAATTAAAAAAGTAAGTATTTTAAGACATTTTCACTAAAAAATACGCTTTAAAATAAAAACTATGGAAATTTTCAATAATTTTTTTTGGAAAAATAATTATAAATTTTGTATAAAAAAAGACTACATTTCAAAAATTAAAATTCCATAAAAATGATTTAGATAAAATTCGAAGTACTAAAAAAGATTAAAATAAAAATAAAAAGCACAATTTATAAAAATAGTAAAAGCCATAATCATAAAAAAAAAAAAAATACAATTAAGTTATAAAAAAATAAATCATTAAAACTTAAAAAGTAATAAAAAAATTAATAATGAAAAATACATTTAAGAAAATAAATTAAAAAAAAATAAAATTACATTTAGAAAAATAACAATTTTGAAACCTAAACAAAACATATATAATTTTAAAAAATAAAACAAATATAATTTTAAAAAATAAAACATATATAATAAAAAAAATTTAAAAATAATAATAATAAAATAAAATGAATTATTGCATCCCTTGAGTCGTTGATACTCAGGCCACGAACTGGCTCAAAGAATTGACTTTGAGCCATTGGTTGTCAGGGCACCCGCTGGCTCAAAGAATCGACTTTGAGCCACTGGTGGCTCGAGGGGCCGCCTGTCGTGCGTGGGAGAACCTGCTGCAGCTCAGCTCCCCCATGGCAGGTAGCCTCTTCGGCCATCAACGCCTTAGAGACATTTCTCTAAAACAACCTTGAGTCGTTGGTGGTCGTGTGTTGTGGGAGGGTGACATTGCAGCAACTCCGCCTACCCATGGTAGGCAGCCCCTCGAGCCACCAACTCAAATCCAATTCTAAGAATTAGATCTGATTGTTAGAGTAATATTTGAGTTGTTTTTGTTCCGAGGGACCGCTTACAGTGGGCAGGCGGAGTTTCTGCGGCTCCGTCCGCCAACGCCAAGTGGCCCCTTGGGCCACCAATGGGCTCAAAGCCAATTCTGATAATTGGCATGGGCCCCGCTGATTCTCAGAATTAGCTTGAGCCCCCCAGTGGCCCAAGGGACCAAATTTGTATTTTTTATTTTTTAAAATTATAATTATTAATCTTTTTAATCAATTTTAATTAGTTTCAGGTTTTTATATTTTATTTTTTAAATAGTTTCTATTTGTTATTTTTGTTTTTTTATATCTTAATTTTTCTTTAATGAATTTTTTTAATTTTTTCCTTATTTATTTAAATATTATTTATAATTTTTTTTTTTTTTATGTTTTCTACTTTTGGTTTTTTAATGTTTTTTATTTTTTTAAAGTATATATATATATATATATATATATATATATATATATATATTACATGTATAGTTTATTGATTTTATTTTAATGTTTTTTTTTTTAAAATTATTCAGTAATGTATTTTTTTATATTTTATTTGTTTGCTTGATTTTTTTCCTTTAATTATGTTTTCTTATTTTTTTTATATTACTTTCTTTATTTATATTTTTTATTTTATTGTTTTTGTGTTTTTATCTTTTATACGTTATTTTTTTTTCTTCACATTTTTAGTTTTTTTGTTTTGGCTTTTTGTGTATTTTTATATATTTGATTTTTTTGTCAATTTTTTTACTTTATTTTTTTTCTAATATATACTTCTAATTAATTTTTATTGGTATTTTAAACTTTTGTTTTATTTCTTTAGTTTTTTTCATTTTTTCATTTTTCGTTCGAAATTTTAAGGTTTGTTTGAGTCATGATATGTTACCTTTTATGTCATTGTTTCAAAATGTTGAAAATATATCCTAAAGAAAGAAAGACATATTCCTGCATGAACACTTTTTGTTTTCATGGTGTTTTTTGCACCAAAAAAAATTGTTTTCACTACTATGTTTAAAACATGTCTAAAAGTTACCCAGAAAAAAAAGTTGGTATTCCAGCATCAACACTTTTTGATTTCGAGTTGTTTTTCAATTTTTGGGGGTCTTTTCTTGCTACAGTTCTTGTCTTCAGTTTATAGTTACTATTTCATAGTTTACATTGTTAGTTGTTCAAAAGGACTTAAGAACAGTTACTTAGTAGCGTCACAACCCACAATATGAGAGTACAAAAAGAGAATATTAAACCAAAGGAGGAAACTTTCAAGGTGTCCAAGAAGGCTAGGGAGAATAAAGGTCATCAACATTGTTCCAACTGTGAATCTAATCAACAGTTAGCTCAATTTTCTAGGATAATAAGATGTGGTTTAGGAAAGTATGGAAGTGGTTCAAATTCTTTGGCTATGGAGGTGTTGGAAAATTTTCATCCAAGTTCCCTTACAAAGAAAAGTCTGATAAGGAAAATGATCAAAATTTCAAAGGAAAAGTGTAGAGATATCACAAGAAAAACTTCCTTAGGAAGAAGGAGCTTTACTCCAAATAGGATAGCTTGGCACCAAAATATGATAGTGAGAGTTCTTTAGAGAGAGAGAGTCAAATGAGTGTTTACTTATGACACTTGAAGTTTACTCCAAGAAACAATATGTTACAGGATCTAAAGAAGAGGAAGGGGAGCTCATCAATGTTCTTGATGAGATAAAGAAGGCCAAAATAAATAATAAGCAACTAAAATAAAAACTACTATGAGTTGAAGAAGGTATGTGTAACTTAGAAAATGAGTAATTTTTCTATAAAAGCTAAAGAATTGAAGAATTCATTGGAAGTAAAGATAACTTAACTCTTTGACTAGAAGAAAAACAAAAAACATGTGAAAGTCTAGAATAAGAGAACAAATAGTTAAAGTAGGATCTTATCAAATATGAGGAGGAAATGATCGTTGAAAAATGGAAAGAAGATATATTTTCCCTAAAATTCAAGTTAGAAGAAGCTAAATGGAAATAAGAAGTTCATAATGATTCAATTTGTGAATGGGAAGAAAATTGTCAAAGTCTTGATGCAGAAATTCTCTTTGAGAACTGATATTAAGAAATTATAGATTGATAAGGGCGTGAATGAAAATTTTGCAGAAGGGACAAGAAAGCTAGATCACATTATGAATATTCAAATTTCTCTATAAATATGAGAAATATGAGTGTTAGGTCCGTCATATTTGAAGAACCATAGTTATATGAGGTTGTTTCAAGGAAAAATCGATAATGGAAAGCTAAATTGAAGACAAAGAGGCACCCAACACTAGAATAAGAACTCTAATTCCCCAAAGGACTCACACCAGAGGGGAATGAATCAAGTAGCAAGACAACAAAGGTATCATATACCTTCCCAAATCAATTTTTTATTTATTTAAGGTAGCCTATTTTTTATGCCTATTTCTATAAGCGTCATATATTTGGACATAAATCTGTTAATTGTAGCAGGGTCAAATTTGAAAAATATAAAAATTTTAGATGAAAAAGGTATCAGAATTTTAAATCTTAGAACTCTACTCCCCTAAATAGAAATTTCTTCTCTACTGTGAAGGATGATGTTGAATGTTTCAAATGTGATAATTTCAGGCATAAGGAAAATGAGTGCAGAAGTTGTTTTGAGTATGCTTCTAAATTTTAGTATGCTTAGCAAGCTTATTTGCAAAAGGATAACAAGTGTTGGAAATGTGAGATTGAGAAAACCATGGAGTGTGGACTTTCCTTTTCTAATCATGACCAAAGAGGTAGATGGTATGTAGAGAGTGGTTTTTCCAAGAACATAACTGGTGATAAGAGTGAGTTCCTCTCTCTGAAGGAAAAAGAGAGAGGAAAAAATTTCACCTTTGGAAACAATGCTCCAACAAAGATCAAGGGGAAGGGAACAACAAGTCTTGATGAAAATACTAAGGATAAAAATCTGTTGTAGGAAGAGGGTCTCAAGAAAAATTTGCGTAGGGTGAATTATCTATATGATTATGGCTATAATGTGAAATTCGTATCCAAATACTATGATCTCTGGTAATAAGAGAATGGAAATCTCATGCCAAAGGAAGTCATAAATCAAAATAATATATATGTGCTTCATGTCTCCAGAGTAAGTTTCTACTTGAGAAAGAAAAATAAAACCCCTTTTTTGCATAGCAGACCTGGTCATATGAGTTTTTATTGTCTAATGAAGATCAACAAGATAGGAGCTGTAAGTGGGTTTCCAAGTCTGTCAAGTTCTTATGACTCAATATGCAAGTCTCTTCAATTTGTTAAGCAGACAATGACTCATTTCAAGGATAAGGATTTCTCATCATCTAAAACTATCGAGCTAATTCACACTAACATTTGTGGCCCTAACATGAAAAAACTTAAAAGAGGATAAACGTATTTCATCTCATTTATAGATGATTTTACTAGAGCCACATGGATAATTCTCTTGAAAGGAAAATTAGAAGCTCTGAAGAATTACAAGATATTCAAAGCTCACGTTGAGAATTATAGATATCTAAATATCAAATGCTTAAGATCAGATAGAGGTGGAGAATATGATTCAACAGAGTTTGTAGAAATGTTCAAAGAGCACGGCATCAGGAGTCAGTACTTAGTGGTTAGAGCCCCACAAAAAAATTGATTAATAGAGAGAAATAACATAATAGTTCAAGAGATGGCGAAATTTATGATGGATGAAGTAGATGTTCCCCACATAATGTAGGGAGAAGCACCAAAAGAGTCAGTGTATTTATCAAATAGAACACAACTTCGAACAAATGGTGATAATACTCCTTATGAGTTATGGAAAGAGAGACCTGCATCAGTTAAACACTACAAAGAGTTTGGGAGCGAATTATTTATTAAAATAAATGACAAATATTGGAGAGATTAATGTTCATTCTAATGAAGGTATAATTATTGGGTACTTAGTCTGGAGTAAAGGATAAAAGTGCATGAATAAAAGGACAAAGAGAGTCGAAGAATGCATTAACATAGTAGTGGATGAAATAAAACCACAATCTGAGTCTTCCAAAGGAAACATGAAATCTGATGGAGAATAAAATTCAACCACCATATTCTCAAACTAAGAAGAAATAGAGGAAGATGATGAATATTAAGAAATTAGTGCAACACAAAGGTCCAAAACTACCTCAAGGTATGTACAAAATCAACATCCTGAAAGTGAAATTATTAGTCATCAGAGACTCGGTGTTAAAACAAGGAGGAGATTCCTTGGTAGTCCAACTTGCATAAATCTTGCTCTACTATGTCAAATTGAGCCTAAGAATCTTAGTCAAGAAAGTGATCATAACTACTAGGTGAAGGAAATGAATGAAGAGCTTGCTCACATTAAGAAGAATGACACTTCAGATCTTGTTATAAGACGCAAAGAGAAAAATGTCATACGTACCAAATGGGTCTTCAAAAATATTCTAAATGGTCAAGTTCAAGTGATTAGGAAAAACACTGATTTAGTCTACAAAGGGTATGCCCAAATAGATAAGATAGATTTTGAGGAAACCTTTGCACTCGTGGAAACATTGAAATCTATTAGAATGTTTATTTATTTTAGCATTCATAAATCTGGATGTTGTAATAACCGTTTTCAAAATTCCATGTAATAAAGTTAATAAAGGCAAAATAATGACCAAGGTGATGGGACATGTATTCGAAGGTAAAGTTTAGGGAAAAAAATAGTGATGGGGATCACTTGTGATTTTATTAATGGCCATGGAAATTGAAAAAGGAAATGGAAAAGGATTTGGAAAGGAAAAGTAGCATCTATTGTATTTTGTTTATGAAAATGATGGAAAATAGGAGAAAAGGAAGGTGAAAGGTCACATGTTGCATGTGAGGAGGAAAATGAACGAAAATAGTGGAAAGTGAAGGTCATTAATTAAAAGGCTTCTGAGGATAAGTTCCTGGCTTTTGTTAGTTAAAAATTTTGTAAATTTTAACTTGGAGCTCTCACTTTCTACTCTCTCTCTCTTACTCTTGGACACTTATAGTTTTCTTGAAACACTCTTCGAGGAGTGTGGCATATTTTGGATTGGCGAAAGAAGGCAAAGGAAAAGTAGGATGAATAAAGAGGACATCAGGTTCAATAGATAGAATGAGTTTTTCTTAAGGGTATCGAATTGCATGTATGATTTCCTTTCTAATTTTGCATACATGGCACATGGATGTGGTTTCTTTGTTATAATTTTTCATTGGCATGGAGGATTTCCTGGTTTGGTAATTTTTTTCCTAGCAATTCCATTTTCTCGAAAGCCATGGTGTTGTGGATTTATTTCCTTTTCTTCTGGTTGTTTCTCATGTTCCTTATTTTTGTGGTCTAAGTTACTAGTACATAGAAGCAGTGATTGGGAAAATTCTCTAGAAGACCTATAACAACTTCTGTTCACTTAATAGTCATGGAAGCCTTGGCTGAAAAGATGTTGTAGAATCCCTTGTGGGCTGAGTTACTAGTCTTGGAACCCCTGGCTGAACAAATTCTCTAGAAGCCTAGAGGTTACTTTAGGTTGAGTTTCTAGTCCTGGAATCATTGGTTGGAACAAATGGTATAGAACCCTGGACAACTTGGTTAGAGACCAATTTGGTGATTGTTAGCATTGTACGACCATGAGGTAGAATCACTAGTTAAGATTTCAGGCAGTTGGAATTTGGAAGGCATGGCTTCGTTTTGTATAATTTGTTTCATAATATCCCACATTCATTCTTGGAATATGGAACAGGGGTGATTGGGTAAAATAAATATTTTCTTCGGCCCAATCTATGTTCGGGTGGTTCATTGAAGTCCCTAACATGGTTGGCTTATGCATTCATTAATAAGAGCTCCTTTTGCTTGTTATTTCATGTGTAAATTTACTCGTTCATATGTGGTTTTTATGGATTTTATATCCTTGTTAGTTGTGTTGGTTATATGTTGGTTATGAGTATGTTTGATGACACACTTGATGTATGGATTTTATCATGTTTTGATTAGAAAATGAATGATGAAGGAATGTATGACCTATTCTATGACAATGTAGCTATTGTGATAAGGCATCATTACTTCTTTATGAATCTAAAATAAGTATTAGACACCTATGTTCAGATATGTTCTTGTGACCCATCGATTACATGTTTGTGATATGTTTGACGAAATACCTATCATGGATAATAGGTGTCATACCATGTCCTTATTCAAGTGTTTTCATTAGTAACCTTGTTTCAATGTTATTCGTAATTTATATAAGTTTCATGAATTTTTTGGTAGTGGCTTGAGACGTAGCACTGAAAAGTGGTTCATATTCTAGGGTCGCTGGTTCAGAAATGCCTGAAACAAGTCCATAGTCATTGGGATGCCTTTCTATGGAAATGACTGGAAGCACTCAGTCACATGCATCACTTGTAATGGAAGTGACTTAGGGTTCACATCAGTAAAATGATAAGTTTTGCTTAGGGGTTAAGCACCTTGAAGGGTTGGTTTCCTCCTCAAGGGTCTATAGTTCCTCATGGAGTTCTGAATGGTTTTTTTTTTCGGTTGAACTTCCTTAACTATACATGGAAATTTGAATCAAATTGTAGGAGCCTCTCACCATATGTTTAGGTAAGTGGACCTGTTAGCTTCAGTAAATGTGGGAGGAGGGTGTTATAAGTTCGTATCACAGCATGGTTATGTTCTCCTTCGATGAATGTGTTGTAATATGTACATGTCAGTTTCATATGTATCCTTATGCATGTGGTCTATGTGATTGTTTCTTATGCATGGTGGTGGTCATGGTTATTTTTTTGATGCCACAAATAGTTTGATGGTGTTGTGGTTGGAATGAGTTCATCATGAATGCATGTTAGTGTTTTTATGTATTTCTTATGCATGTGTTCCATGCATATGTTGCTATGCATTCATTGTGTCTAGTTGGTGTTGTAGGTGTGGCATCATGCATGGTAACTGGATGATTATTGAGATGATGTCTATATATTGTTATGATTATGATTATTTATATATTATGCTAATCAATTTGATATTGAAGAATATATATATTGCGTAAATTATATTAAGGTACGTTATTTTTCTTAAGTTTTGGTTTAGATGACATGATATACTTCAGGAAAAGAATATAAAAAAATGACTAGGAATATGGTAGACTATAGCTCATGAGATTTTGCATATGGATCAGATGAGAAGCATGGTAATGAGGACTCCCCTCACATAGCAGACACATAAGGAATTTTGAAGGTAGAAATATGAATTTGCAAAGAATATAATGATGAAATCATTCAAATGACAAGAGAGAATTGCCAGGGAAAGGATAAACAAGCATAAGTCAATGTAGTTATTCTTTAGATCTTATCTGACATGTTGAGGCAAGGACCACTTATAATCAGTTATGGAAAAGAGGATAAGTATAATGGGGCATATGGTATAAGGTCACATGGACACACATTGTATAGAGATTACATAGTTAGAGATAGCATATTATTGGATACACTTGATAGGGAAGGAAATGGACATGGGATTTACTCTAGTTCTAGTTTAAAAAACATCATGATCATCATCGATTCCATCCTTACAAGAGGAATGACATAGAATTTTTTTCAGATGAGTTCAAGAAATCAAATACACCTACATATGATGGAGAAATGAAGTAGTCATGGGATGGAGAAGCATGGTTTCTTGGGATTAATAAGTTGTTCAAATTGCATGATTACTCGAAGAAAATTAAGGCCATAATAGTTGCATTCAGTCTTCAAGTTAAAGCATATATTTGATGGGAATATGTAAAGAATGTCAGAGGTATTCCTGAATAGGATTTGAATAGGAGTGAGTTTGAGGGACTATTCGGGAAGAAGTATCTATTAGATAGGTACTATGATGGTAGGGAAACATAATTCTATGAGATGAAGATGTGAACTATGATTGATGAGAAGTACACTAGCTCATTCTTTGAGTTATTGGGGTATGTGCCTTATCTAATGGAGTTCAGCTGTCGGTATCATTCAAATACAATATTTATTTTGACAAGCCTAGATTGTTGGAGGAAGCATTCAATAACCTAAAACATTGTTATGAATAATCAAACTGAAGATCTAATACTAAGCAGGATTGGAGAGGTAATTAAAAGAATAAATGCAAATGGTATAAGAGGCGAAAATTTCATCTAGACAAACGTAACAAAGAGAATTTAGGTTCGCCTAATAAATTCAGTGGGTATTATAGAGGATAGGGATTTTAGTCTAAGGATAAAAACAAGGGTCCAGGATGGAAGCCTTTACAATGTTGGATATGTGGTAAAGATCATCGTAGGAGATATTGTATCAGAGTTGGAGCCTGCATACTTATAATACATATGAGGTACAGAAAGTGGGGGATGTTGGAGAAAGTATTCCTTAGATTTGTGAAATGTTGGATAAATAGGATAATCAACAAAAATCTATTATTGAGATGGACAGTAATATTTGTGATCAAGTTGTTTCTATTTTTATTGTTCATGGTTGTAATTATATTTATGTTAATCCTGACTTGTTTGATTAGTGTGTTTGAATGAGGAAGTGCATGATGATTCTTGGTTAGTGTAGTTGTCTACAGGTACAAATAAGAGAGTTCATCACTTGGTAAGAACTTGTGGATTTGAAATGAATGGTATACCTATGTTAGTGAATTTGAATGTGCTTCCGTTGGGATCATATAGTTTCCTATTGGGTATGGATTTATTTTATCTTCATAGGACTAAGGTAGACTACTATGATAAGGATATTTAGTGCTTGGATGACAATGGAGAATAGAAGATATTACAAGGTAATAAGAAGGAAACAATAGCAATAATGGTGACATTTATGTAGGCCAAGCACAGTCATAGAAAATGGTGTGTGTTATTAAAAATAAATATTTCCAAAGAAAAAGGTAAGGAAGTTTAGGATGTGGATGTTTTGAGCAGGTACCTAGTTCTAGAGTAGTATTCGAATGTGTTCCTAGTAGATATTTCAGAATTTCCACCTCATAGGGAAGTGTAATTTCCTATTGAATTGGTACTAGGCATTGTGCCAACATCAAAGGCACAATATAGGATGAGCACACTGAAGTTAGTTGAATTGAAGTTGTAGTTGAAGGAAATTCTTGAAAAAGGATACATTACGACAATTTTATCACTGTTGGTACACCTGTATTGTTTTTAAGAAAAAAGTGTTACTCTCAGTTTATGCATTGATTAAATGAATTTGAACAAGGTAATCATGTTTTATGATTTCAAGATCTAAATTGGTTTCTGCAATTGATAGAGTACACTTAAGTGTAATGTTTTAGCATATTAAAATTATTCATTGAATATACATGTATTATCTACGTGGTATCATAGAAATAATCGTTATAAAATAGGAGAATACAAGTTTCTGTTGTGTAGGTAAATCGAATTTGCAAACTACTCTTAAGGGCTAAAAACACCATCATGATGTCTTTCTCTAGATTGAGACTCGACTATTCCCTGGAGGGTGGTCTTAATTAGATATATTGGAGAGGTAGGATGGAAGAATGTTGGAAGAAAACAGGGTGAAGTAATTGATAGAAAGTGATATTCCTAAGACTCTAACAATAGATGCTCAAGATATGGTGACATGGAAGAAGAACCTAGAAAAGGAAAGAAGAATTATATTGGAAGGTTTTTGAGATGATATTTTCTCAAGACTCCATCGAAAGGCAACTCCATATGTTATGTGGAAGGCCTTAAAAATTTATTTTCATAATAGCAGAAGACACAGGAGGCTGACAATTAAAGACAAGCTCAGAAAAATGAAGATGAAGAAGGGAGACACCATACCAAAATACTTGACCAAGTTCACTCAGTAACGAGATGATCTTGCAATTGTTGGTGTTATAGCTTCTGAGGATGACCTGTTGAGCCTAGGACTTCTTATATTTCCCATGAGCTATCATAACTACCAGGATTTGGAAAATGGGAGGGAGAAGCTACCAAAGCAGGAGCGATTGTGGTCTTACTTGGTACAAGAAGAGATTCGATGAAACAAGAGAGATGGGTCCTCATTAAAAAAATGATGATGAGAATAATTGTTCCTTTTCTTGAAGGGAAAATAAATCGAAAGGGAAGCCATACAATTCCAAATCCAATTCTGGTCAAGCAGGCAAGAACAAATAATTGTCGAAGATTAGATTATTTATGAGCCACAAGCAAGACACTATGCCACAAATTATTTGGACAAGTAGGCCGACAAGAAGCCCTCACGAGGAGCGACAGGTGAAGGAATTTCTTCACAATTCGAGTTGAATTGCACTCTCATCGCATGCATGGTGTCATCAATGAAGGGTTATGTGTGGGACCTGCATAGTAGATCCTCATTTGATATGACCAAAACAAATATTTCTTCAGCAACCCGGAGGAGAAGGACCTCCATATGTGCATCAAAATGGGAGATTATGGGAGGTATAGCATGACTGACATTGGTACTATTACCTTTCAGATGATTTCTTCTTCACATTGCACATTAAAATATGTCATGTATGTTCCTAGTTTGAAGAAGAACTTAGTTTTAGTTACTATGTTGGAATATCATGGCTAAAATGTGATATTTAGCATAGGAAAGACATTCCTTCATCACATATACATGGGAAAAGTGAAGAAGATCAGGTTTCAAGTAAAGAACCTCTACAAATTGGATGTAGGATATTGTGTTTCCTTGAGCATGAAAGTAGAGATGGTGGAGAACTGAGACAATAGTGAGTAATGGCATAGAACATTGGGAGATACACACCACAGATCTTTGAATATCATGGAAAAAAATTCTACATGACTTCCCAAGAGTGCACTTGGGCAACATGATACATGCAAAGGGTTTACATTTGGGAATTACACCAAATCCACCTTTCATGATAAGGACGGTTGATCGAAAGCGATCCTTGAAAGAGTTCACTCATATGTGTGTTGACCATTCACGATAGCCTAAATGGCCAATAATAGGTATTATGCGATTTTTGTAGATGATTTTTCATGCAAGTGTTTGATATAATTTATTTAGATGAAAGACCAGGTGTTCTCAAAATTTTGTGAGTTCAAAGAACTTGTTGAGAAGCACACCAACAAGAAGGTGAATTCTCTAAGGAGCAACAATGGTTGAGAATATGTGTCGAATGAATTCAATAACTTCTTTACATCAGAAGGAATTCAAAGAGATTTGAGAAAACCTCATAACCCACAACAAAAAGGGCTTGCAAAAAGGAGTAACAAAATATTTGTGGGAGTTGCATGGGCAATGTTACATGATGAGGGCCTACAATTTAACTTGTGGGAAGGACCATGCAACACAACTGTGCATCTGAAGAATAGAAGTCTCCATCAGATAATCGTGATGCATACATGAAAATAAGCCTTTTCTGGTAAGAAGGTAAATGTGGTGCACTTTATAATTTTTGTTTCATTATTTTACTGTCATGTTACCAAAGATGAATGAAAAAAGATACAACCAATAGTTGAGTTGGTCATGTTTTTGGGGTAAAATGATACACCTTAGAAATATCAGGTGTACCTTCCATCTCATACGATGAAAACGATTCATAGGGATGTGAAATTCGATGAAGGAAAGGCCATGAAAATTTCCCTTGAGAGGGATATTCAAATGCATTCATTTAAGGAGCTCCTATCTCTAAAAGAGGAACCTAAATATTTGGAGCAGCCACAAGAAGAGGAGAAGAGAGTAGAAGAACCCACTCATGCAGATACATCGAGAGATGGATGGACTTGAACGAAAGAGAGGCTGAAAAGTTGATGCATGTTGTTAGAGATAATGCGGGAACACCCACATCAAAGCACAGGAAAAGAAGGCCCAAAGATAGGCACGTTGTCTACATGAATCTTATGAGTGAGAGTGTAGAGATTAGTCCATCCTCATTTAAGGAAGGAGTAAAAAAACCAGTATGGGTTGGTTTCATAGTTGACTATTATGGCTCCGTTATTAGAAATAGTGCATGGAAAGTTGTCCCAAGATCATAGGGCAAATAAATTGTAGGATCCATGTGAATCTCCAATGTAAAGGAAGTAGCAGATGGGAGTATGGAGAAACACAAGGCTAGATTTGGGGTCAAAGGGTACTCTCACTTAGACGTAGTAGATTATGAGGATAAATTTGCTCCAATAGAAAGATAATATTCAATTATATCTATCCTTTGAATTTCAGTGTAGATGAGATGGAAAATACATCAGATGGATGTAAATACAACTTTGCTTAATAGAGTGATTGACAAATAGTTTTTCACAGAGAAGCTACAATGATTTGAGACCTTCTACATAGAATGACATGTCTGCATAGTCAAGTGAGCAATGTATGGACTCAAAGAAGCACAAAATCCTCGGTACACAAGGATTGACAAGTATTTCTCCGGGTTGGCCATCTCCAAAAGCGAAGAAGATGTAAACCTTTAGCATATTTTGGTTGAAGCTAAATTATTGAATATAGTAGTATATTTCGATGATTTAATTCTAACAAGTGATGAGAATTTGATCAATTCTTCAAAAGAGGATCTTGCAAGATAATTTTAGATGAAGGAAAAGGGGCTCTTGGATTATTTCCTTGGTCTGGAAATTTTGCAAAGAGATGGGGAATTGTTTGTATCTCACGGAAATTATGCCAATGAGATATTGAATTTTCTTCACATGGAGAGAAACAAACCTATAGACACTCATCTAACATGGAATTGGAGGAAGGAAGATGCTATTCCAAGTGAAGTGGTTGAAGATACCATTTACAGGAAGCTTGTGGGTTCACTCATGCACTTGGTGCACACATGACCCAACATTTTTTATGTGGTTAATCAGCTTAGTCAAGCTATGGTTAAGCCAACGAAGAGATGTTGGAAGGAATCCAAACATGTGTTGAGATAACTTAGAGGAACCACTTAGTTTTTCCTTTTGTACAAATGAACAGAGGGAGTGAAGCTTGAAGGCTTCACATATGCACATTAGCTATGGATTTCATCCAACAGGAAGAACACATCATGGGACATCATTAGTATTGGGTTAGTAACAATTTCCTGGTACAACAGGAAGCAGAGACCAATTTCACTCAGTTCATATGAAGAAGAGTACATGGTTTTTAGTAAATAAACTTGTGAGGCTATCTTGATGAGGAATATACTTGTTGGGTTGTTTGGTCAACAAATGTATTCATCAGTGATTTATGGTGATAAAAAGAGTTGCATCAAACTCTCGGTTAATCTCATATTTCATGATAGGTCCAAGAATATCAACATATAATATCACCATCTCATGGATTGTGTGCAGAGGTGGATTATGCTATCATAGTACGATCCTACAGTGGAAAAGGATGCATTTATATTGATGAAGGAACTATCACGAGGAAAACTCAAGTTCCATAGCGTCAGGCTTGGGGTATTAGAAAATCCCTTTCTTGCTGAGAGGGAGTGTTGAAAATCGCACCAAGAAATTATTCTAATTTAATTTTTTGCTTGAATTAAATTAGAATAAAATTGTAATTCCACATCACATGATAAGTTGTATGAGTTAAATAAGTGAGGAAGAATTATTTTTTTCAGTTAATTCGAGTTGAGGGTCAAACTAGAGGCAGGTAGAGTGTCTCCTAGATTACAAGAAACCTAGTTGAGTTTATTTTGGGTTGTAATTATTTAAGCCAAATTATCTGAGTTAAATTTAGTTAAACGAGTTCTAATTGATGCAGGAACTAGTAGGACATTAGACAGTGGATTATCGCTTCATGTTTTCAGCTAGTTAACTCATAATTCGCTCATAAATAGCTCATGCATTTCAATTCCGAGAAAGACCCAGTTGAGGTTGGAGTTCAAGGGAGGTGTAATATTACTTATCTAATTATCTGAATTGCACAGGTGATGTATTCAGTCACAGGAAGGCCCCTAACTCATTGCGCAATATAGATTGGGAATTTCCCTCATTAATAAGGCCTAATTACATAAGGAAAGTCTACAAGGAAATAGGGATCGTGAAGGGAAGAAAATTGGTTAAGTATTGAACCAGACTTGTCTAGGAATCAGTGAGACTAATAGAGATAATCAAAAGGTTTCTCAGTTTGGAAAAAAAAAAAATTTAATTCTATCATATTCTTTGAAATATGCGATATATAGACTGGGGGGATTTTAGTTCAGGCTTTCACGAGGACATTGTTTGTTTTGTGTAAATAAAATTCCTTCTCTTTCATGTTTTGTGATTTCAAGATCTAAATTATTTTATGAAATTGGTAGATTAGATTCAAGTATAATGTTTTAGCATATTACAATTATCAGTTCAATCTATGTGAATTTTCTACATGGAAGATAGAGTAGAGGGAGTTTATGTGACCATTATTCAAAATTTATAATGTAATTTTCTAATTAATTCAATATTATCGTATTTTTTTATAATTGTTAATTTCCCTTCCTACTTGCTCACATAAATTGGGATCTAAGAAATATGTAAACCTTATCTTTACTTAACTAAGTTTAGGTTGCTCATAAAATGTTTTGCGAAATTCTACGTCTAATACCATACCTCCCCCCTCCCTCAATTTTCTTATATATCTTGACACAAGAGTTGAGGAGCATGCGTTAGACTAAATACGAGGTCCATGGTTTGAAACCCACTGGGATCTCAAAGAGACGAGTTAATCCTAACTAAATCTGGGGTCTAAGTATTTTTCTCTTAACTTTTGATGTAGAAGTTATGGTTATGCAACATATGCCCAAACGTTAAATTTGTTTTTCAACACATTATAGAATTTACCAATTCATTGGTTTATAGGACAAAATGGGAAGAGAATCAGTTATTGAGATTATATGAAACAAGAATTATTGAAGAAGTGTTAAACCTAGAGAACAAAAATATGTCTGCATGAGAAAATGTTTAAGATGAATCAAAATGAGGATTAGACATTTGAAGATTAAATTTAGTGATTCTAGTATAATTTATAGAGGAATAAGAAAAATAAATTCAATGAAGATTATTTGTAAACCATGATGATTACAGGAATAAGATATGATTGTAAGAAAATGTATATTTCTAAATTTTATTACATTTTATTATTAATATGGGAATTTCAAATATATGCTCGAAATTAGTACATAATTTATTTATACCATGAGAAATAATTTATATTACTCAATGTTTTAGAAAGACACTTGCAATGGAAACTAATGGAAGAAGTAGACAATAACACTACATAGAACTATTACATTAATAGATTTAGGTTAGCAATAATTATTTTCCAAGAATCGTTTGATTTAAAAAAACTCAAATTTTTTTGGGATAGATTATGAATAGAATATAGTATTCAACATTTAGCGAGTCCCAATTTCTAGAGTGAAATTTTAAAATTTGAAATGAAAAAATGTAATTAATGAGTGCAAACAATAGTCATAAATTGAATAATGAGATTTAAAAAGTTAAAATCGAGAGAAAAGACATTGTCAACCAAGGTAAATAATCTATTTTAAATAAATAACCAATTGAAAGTATTATATTGCAACATAAACTATATTAGAGAGTCATTCCTAATATGATTTTGTTGAAATAAAAGATACAACACTATGAAATAGTAACATGAAATCTGAAAACCATAAGATTTTTTTGTATTATTGAAATAAGGTTAACCAATTTAACTTTATGTCCATAACTATGATCTTCTCTAGATGAACTATTCTCTCAATCCTCTCTAATTTAACAAATTATCTATCCTTTGCTCTAACAAATCCCTTTACATCCTTTTACATTGTATATATATATATATATATATATATATATATATATATATATATATATATATATATATATAACCTATAAAACTTATATTTATGTATAAGAAACGTGCTACAATTATGTAGGTAATGTACAATATAGAAACAGTCCATTTTTAAAAAAGTATGTAATTATCATAAAATATAGAATAAAAACGATATTATATGTTATTACAATGTTAGAGTAAAATTTTTCAAAAACATTTATTTTCTGTCATAATAATCCTCAACGTATGAATGTCGACTGAATATGGTAGTTTCGATGTTTGACCACTAAATGACAGTACCTTCATTTAGCATATAGTTTGTTTGTTCGATGTGTAAAAATACAAGGCATCTAGAAAAATTCTCCATTGGAGAATTTTCCGGTATAGGAACACAAGTGTGTTAATCACTGCCAACAGATATTGGATATGTACTAAGGGTATAGGACCTATAGCCATTGTTAGAAAGATCACGTTCTAACTCTATTAAGTTACCAAAAATAGGGAAAAACATTAAAATTAAGAAACTAATACATTAAAACGTCTGAAAATGAAGGATTAACATTTCCCCCACACATTACATATTACATGTCCTCATGAAAGCCAATCGTGAATTGAATATTAATTCCAAAGTTTCAAAACTAAATAAAATTATATTCCTCAAAGATGCTTTAGAAAAGTGATGTTTCATTTATCAAAATGTCCAAATTCGACGTTATGTTTCTATATGGTTTTTTCTCATTCTCTTGTTGCATTTTAAGTTAAATCACACAATATATTATGTCACCTCATCTGTTAGGAATTCCTTACACATTTTATCGCAAACCTGAGTATCCATTTGTTTTTGGATACCATTGCTTGATTCTCATTTTACAACCTAGTGCTCTAACACTTTAGGGATTCATTTCTCACTTTTGGCATAACTATTCAATATTTCAAATTCTTCAATCTCTTGTTTTAACCTTTTCTATATTATTATTTTTTATTTTCAATTTTAAACAAGGAAAGGTATCCATAGGGAACGAGGATATTTCCCCTTTCATTACCTTGGGAAACTTTTCTTCATTTTTAAAATTAGTAAATGCTAGCTTGATGGGTTATGATTCAATAAGGATAAGAGAGTCACGCTCAAATAACATATTCCTTGCACATTACGTCCTATCCTTAAAATTATTGGAGATTCTTCTTGCTTCTCATGGTCATGCATAGTCCCCACAGAATTTTCTTTTGTCTTAAATTTGGAATACTATTGAGTTTATGGAAAACATGATGTGGTGTTATGCTCGTAATGTTATTTTATAGCCATGATTTTAGTAAAACAATGAGTGATATTGGGCCCCAATGGTTGGGTGTTATGTTTTTGACCTTTTCTCAAATATTTTCTTTCACTGTTTTTCTTATGAGCATTGAAGTCAGGGTCTTCATTTCTATGCATGGAATTATAAACAAAAATGTCATATTTATCTAGGTTCACCTTCTTATTAGCAGTAAAAAATATGAAACTTATTATGATTTCGGAAATTGTCCCACACCATTCCTTTTCTTAATTTCCTCCAAAATTAAAGTTTTAATTAACCCATGATTATATATAATATGCCCTACATTTTTAGGGTGTAGTTGAATATTCTCGACCATTTTCCTAATAGTCTTCGAAAGACAGAAAGGAAAATTGAATTTTTCATCTACTTCAAAATGTAATAACAATAGGATATGACTCAATAACTTAATCCTATATGTGAGTATGAACTATTTTCAAGGATCTTAAATTTAGGTGGTTTTGTCAATTTACTTTCTTTTAATTATATTTATTTTAATTTACTTTCTTCTAATTTTTTTTATTTATTTTTTTGTGTGTTTTTACATAGTATTATAAATAAATCAAGGATTATGAAGACTAGCCATAACTACATTCTTCAACAACACACATATTAAAATTCATTTTTAAAAATAAATTATGATACTACAAGGGATACCTAGAAGTATAGTCTTAGAAAAGGACACAAAATTTGTTTTGCACTTCTCAAAGACTTGGTGAAAGAATATTGGGATAAATCTTGCATACATATCAACCTATTAACCTCAAATAGATGGGAAGACTAAATTTCTAAGCATGTACTTGGGAATGTTTCTAAGAAGTTTTTTAAATGAACACAAAAGTTAGTGGAACCAATTTCATCCCCAATATCAATTTTCCTATAGTGATTTACCTAACAATGGTACGGTAAGAGGCCCATTCCAGATTGTATTTGGTATGCACCGCAGAGACATATTTGAACTTACAAAACATTGTAAAAGAAGATATGTGAAGCACTAATGCAGAGGAATCTCCCACAACCATGTAGAAGCACATGAAAATATCAAAGGTAAGTTGTAGAAAAGAAGCCAAAGATACAAGAAGAGAGAAGACCTCCATAAAATTGAGTTCAATGTTGAAGTGGGAGAGTTGTTTGAAGCACAATTAAGGAAGGAAATATATCCAAAACATGAATAAAATAGTTTAAGTTGAGGAAGATTGGACCCTACAAAATCTTAGGGAAGTTTTGATCTAATGTCTATGAAGTTGAGCTACCTTCTGATATTGAGATTTATCCAATATTTAGTATATAAGATTTGTACCCTTATAGGGAACCTAAAGATGAGTAAGATTATTATGAGAAGGTTCAGTGGAAAAAGTAGTTACCCAAAACTAAGAAACTACAAATAGATATGATCCTTGACCATAAGATTTCCAAAATGATGAGGAAGAAGAAATACTATGAATAGTTGGTTACATGGAAGGGATTACTGAAAGAATATATTAAGATTAAGTCTCTCTCTCTCTCTCTCTCTCTCTCTCTCTCTCTATATATATATATATATATATATATATATATATATATATCCCTTATGGGACAATTGTAACTAGTTTGTTAGTTGACATTCTATAAAACTACCAAATGTAATTGTAGAAGAGTCACTCCTAGAAAGCGACCTCCCTTTTCCTCTTAAAATTTATGTTCCTCTTTTGTTAATATACATGTATATTGTTAGGCCTTCAACGGAAAAGAAGAGAGAGAAGACGGGAAACTATGTGAACATTTTTCAAACTATGTAATATTCTTTGCTGATGAATTTAATATTATCCTCCTTTGTTATCATTGCCAATTTTCCTTCCTAGTTTCTCACATCAGTTGCGATCGAAGGAATATCTAAACCTTCCCTTTAATTAACTAAGTTGAGGTTGGTGATAAAATGTTCTGTGAAATTTTAGGTCTAATCTCATGCCTCCCCCTCCTCATTTTCTTATATATCTCAACACAAGAGTTCAAGAGCATGAAGTAGACAAAATTCAAGGCTCCTCGTTTGAAACCCACTAGGAGCTTGGAGGGAGGAGTTAATCCTCACTAAATTTGGTGTCCAAGTAGTTTTAGAGGGATTTCAAATTGCTGTGAATGAAATCATAATTCACTAATTATTTTCATAATAGTCCAATGGATGAAATATTAGAGGTTGTTCTAATAGACCAATGGATGAAATATGAGAGTTTCTTCTAAATTGAGTTGAAATTTCGATTTCTCATCCCCTGTTTGCTTGCATAATGGGGTATAAACCGCTATGGTAAATGATTGGTGTTAGATCAACAAGTGGAACTTAAACTGTTGATAAATGTTGTAGTTTCGTGTCCTTGCACCCTGGCCCCTGCACTGAGTCAAGGGGTCACACCTGCCCCCCCATCACGGTGACAGTGGATCATTGGGTGTCATCTCCTTTTTATCCTAGTCTTAAAACTAAAGATATCAATAGTTCATGGGAGCACCCAAAGAATTGGGTCCCATGGGATTCAAGACTATGAGTAGTGGGGTGATCCAAATTAGTGACAAATATGTTCCTCTCTATATCTCCCTAATTTATTTCTAATTCTAATTAGTTCTCGACAGAATTAGAAACACAAAGGAATTAATTACAGTTGTAATTTTTTTCACGTTTTACATGAAAATTATGTAGCGATAGATTATCAACCCAATTTTTACTACATGGAAAATAGCTTGGAGTGTAATAATTCATGGTAATGAGTAATTACAACTATTTCCTTGAATTAGTTTTGAAAATCCCATTTCTCAAGATTTTACTATAATCATTTATGATAAGGAGTACTTACAAGTAATCCCTCGAATTAGTTTTTCATGACAAAACCTCTATTTCTTCAAATTTTACATGACGAGAATGTAATGGTGGATTATCAATCTAATGTTGAATACAGGGAATGTTTTTGGACTATAATCCTTTATGGTTAGGAGTACTTACAACTATTCCCTTGAACTAGTTTTGAAAATCCAATTTTTCAAGTTGGTGATATAATCCTTTATGGTAAGGAGTACTTACAGCTACTGCCATGTATTAGTTTTGAAAATCCCATGTTTCAAATGATTAGTGCAATGAGTGTTTCATGTCATCCAACCAATTACCGCATGGAGTGTTGCATGTTATCTACTCTCCACAACGAAATTACTTATGCCATGAGACTTCTCCACTATTGTTGCACCCTCATGTCCACTTCCACATTCTCTAATGTATGCTTGGTTCAACTGCAATATAATAGTGATGGGATAATGAATTAGAGTATGCTAGTTAAGAAGCCACAACATTGGAGGTCCAATTTTGGATGGGAATTTACATGTTTTCATGAGTCCATCACTTAGTTTTCCTAGTTCTTTCACTTAAAGAAATTGATGGAGTTCTCTTAGCCCTCTAGGTTTGAAATTCATCAGGATTCATTCAAAGCATTGAAATGAAATAATGTCCCACGTTAATATGAATTTTAGTTGGCTTTATGTTTATTTTCATCTCCTAATTCAATATTTTATTAGGCTCAACCTATAGAATTACAACTCCTAGATTGTTAGTCCCTACTCTAACTTATTCAAGTTGTCTTGTCCTTCTATCTAAAACACCTTTTGCATTAGTGTATTATTCCAATTCAATATTCTCTAGGATATCAATGTTATAGTCATGGATTACACTAATATTAGGGAAACTCAACAAATCCCAGAATGACATGAAGAGTCCATAAGGGAACACGATAACACTGTCATGAAAACACTGTCCAAAAACTCAAGGAAATAATTTTTATTTAACTATCCTATAGAAATTTCAAAATGGAGGTCATAATCGACATATTTTTGCAAAAAAAAATGTACATCAATACATCATAGCTACAAGTCAGAAGATGCAAAATCTTTTATTTTAGGTAGTGTTGATTGGAAACAATGACCTTCATCAACATCAAGAGAGAATACCTAGTCGACGCCCTAGTTATACATTTTTCTCTTGAAGTTGGTGGCTCTGATTGGTTATGGGTCACGTTACAGTGCCACCGAAGAATAACCTAAAGGTTAACCTAACCTATTCCTATGGTTATATTAAATACTAATGTATTAGTATTTGTCCTCTAAGTTATGTTAAGCTAGTGTTAATATTAAGATAAGTAATATTGTATTGTACTATTGATATTTTCTAATATAATAGTAATGCACCCTAACTATACTATACTAGATCTAATATGTTTGATTATATAACATATCCCTAAATGTTACTAATGTAGTACTAAATACACTAAGCAACTCTACTATATAAAACTATGTATCAATATGAAAGTTAATTTATTATAATATGTCTATGTTATTTTATTACAAATGTAACTATATTACTATTTAAATGTTAAAAGATTAGCTGAGGGAATTAAAATTAAAATATATTAAAATATTATATTATCTACATGTTATTATCTCATTAAATATAGTTTTCTAACTCTATTAACATTATTAGTCAAAATTAAAGAAATTATTAATTTTTACTAACTTGTCAAAGTTAATTCTATGGTTAAATTTAAAAAAAAAGTGCTAAGTAAAAATTCTGAAATAAATATAAAAGAAATTCATATATCCAAAATAAACAATAATATACAGTTCCTTTATATTGATTAGTTAATTATATAAATTAGAGTTTTAGACTAATACAAATGTTTGATCAATTTAAAGGGCTGATGAGATCAAGCTGTTTTCCTCCATGGAAGAGAACTTCATGCAAAGAGGAAATGAAAATCTATGTGTGATTTTATCCTAGAATGCAAATGTAACATATCTTGGCCAACATAAAAATTTCATTATTCTTAACCAAGAGCGAAAGAGTTAACGAGGAAGTGGAGAGACGGTCATTGAATTTGGATTTATCCTACCATGCAAAAGAAACGCAAAGACCGTGTTTGAATTTGGATTTAAGATATTCTCAAGAAATTAAAATAGTTGAATATATTACAAAAGAGTGAAAACAAACCTAGAATGAAAATATTTTGACAAATAGGTATTAAAATCTCACATGCATACACTCAAATTCAAATATTAACATGAATTGATTGTAAGATGTATATCCAACCAGGGAAATAGTATTCTGCACTCAAAATAAGTTAAGCCAAGATAAGTATGCAAACAATTACACACTCAAATTCAGATATTAGCATGAATTGATTTTAAGATGTATATCCAGCAAGGGAAATAGAATTAGGCACTAAAAATAAGTTAAACTAAGACAAGTTTTCAAACAATTAATGAATACTTATTTGGGCTCACACACAAGTCTCCATGAATTTTTTAAAAATGATTATTGAACAAGCTAAATCCTACCTACAAAAAAAAAAAAAAAAATAGCTTCACAAAGACAAATAATTAACATAAAACAAACAATATTGACAATAATGTTAATGTTACAAATTTATACTAATTATGCTGATAAAACCAGATTGAAAAATAATAATAAATCTACCCAGCCATATAATAATGTAATTGAAAAACAAACTTATCATTAACTTGAATAGCTTTCACTTGATTACATTCCTTGAGATGATGAATTCCTTGAAGGGAATAATTCTACAACAATATAAGTAAAATTTCCTTTACACAATTCAAGATTCTCTTCTATCTACAGCATATCTTAACACATCACACAGGTACAATATACTAAAGTTCTCTACAGACATCTCGAGACATCTCCCATGGACTCTTCTCCTCCCTCTAGCATGGATTTAGAACCCCCCCTTAGAACAGTGCTTGATTCTTCCTTTTAAGAGCATGAATGCGGCATCTAAAGCTTTATCTAACGCCCGGAATTCACTTCCCAGGGACCATCATCTTCTGTTATTTCAACAAATCGATAAGGCAAATATTAAATCGATTTCCTTTATTATTTTGTTCGACTCTGATTTGGGCTCCTCCTCGTGAGGTCTAATCATGGTCAGCCAAGTTGGATCTTCTCCTCCACAATAGGTTATACATTGCTCCAAAAACTGAAATATGTAGCGCAAGATTTGTAAAAGATATTCGAAATCGGTGATTTAGGTAACCGAAATCTGAGCTAGTGGTTGGTAATGCCGCACTTGAACTGATTTATGGACGATTTCGATCAGGTTTAGCGGTCCAATTCTTCATTTCCCATTCAAAATTGCAATTTCTAAACTGCTCTCTCTATAATTCTGAAGGTATTCTTCGATGTTGGGATGTGACTGGGCAGATCTTTTCAATGGTTCATTGCAGATCACTTCACCTCCAACATGAAAGTGATTAATCATTAGTCGACAACATCGTGACAACAAACCAGAAACTAACAAATATTTCGGTGTAATTGTTGCATTTCATCCATTTTGATCGAAAGATCTTATTGGATTTCATAAGAATTCGTGATCTCGATTGTCGCCGTCCTAACCACTGTGATTATTTTTATCTAGTTCAGAGATCTCACCTCACTCCGATATTTATGAATGCTGCCTATCGTTTCTCCCATATTTGTTGGGCGACACCTATCGCATTCATTTTAAATTAGAGTGAGTATGTTTCTTCTACTTTTGTTGCCGTATTTCTCTTAATAACATCAACGCTTTGGTGTTTTATTGGACGTGTCGTTCCGTGTGGAGGATTCACCAATATGACAGATAAGCAATTTGGAGTTTAGGAAATTGGTGGGGTTTATCAAACAAGGTTTTTAAAAATTGGTTTATAAAAAATTATATTCCACACTAATGATCATCCCTTGTTCATATGTGTGACAACAGTGTATTGAGGAACAAAAAAGTCCTCGGTCTAGGTCTACGTCTACGTCTAGATGTAGGCTTCTCGTACTGTGTGGTTAGTCATTTTAATCACAAGCACTCCGTTTCTGTGTGACAACAGTGTTAGAGGAACAAAAAAGTCCTGGGTCTAGGTTTAGGTGTAGGCTTCTGGTATTGTGTGGTTAGTCATTTTAGTCATAACCACTACGTTTTTTTTTATTTACAACATATTTTTTGTTTCTTTATATTTACACCATATTTACAGATAATGTAATTGATTTATATACATTATATTGTGATATTAATGTTGCATTAAATTAAGTTTATGTATCCTATAAACTCTAAATAATATGACTTATAAATATATACAACATGAATTTATATAGAATGCTTTATTCATGAATATATTATAATTCACATTGTAAAATATTATTTATCCATTAAATTGTTTACATTATTTTATAAAATAATTACACTGTAAATTATTAAAATTATAATTAATCTATTAAAAAAAATATTACAATAAATTAACAATGTTATAATGTAATAACAATGTTGTAATAAATTAACTAATGATTCAACATTTTCTAATGTAGGAATAAGCTAAGCTAAGTGGAGGAGATATGTAATGGATGTGATAGAATGTAAAATGTGAAATGTGTTAAGAGGAGAATGATATCATGAATGCTAAAGATAACAAAATAAAGGTAAAAATCAAGCAAGAAAAGTGATTATTGCAGCTATCGTAATGAAGAAGATGCTAAATATGTTCAAATCTCAAAAAATCAAAAGCTGTAAACCCTAGCAGAAAGGCTAATAGAGAAGGGAGTCTTCCAAAATAGTGAATAAAAAAGAAAACAAATAAACCAAAACTTAGTGCAACTAAGGAAATTCAAAGAGAGATCTCCTTGATTTTGTTGAAAAAATTATGTGGATTGTGGCTACATAGGAATTGACAAGTACTTAAAACCATATAGTTAAGTTCCTAGTGAAATTCCCCTCATTACAATGATTCTCATAATCAATTTACTAAAATATTGTATAAAAAAGCACTTTTGTTGTGGAAAGATAGAAGTTAAAAATGCATCTCCTCATTGATTCTACCGGTTTCTCTTAATCAATCTTCACTGTCAATTTCAGTTTGATATTAGGTGCCATTTGTCAAATATATACTACTATATGTTTGAAAATACTAGAAGCTATATTTAATGAGATGCTTTTCTATATGTAACTTTCTCTTAAAAAAAACATATTTTCCATTACTTGGTTGAATTTTTTAAAAGAATAACAATAATTTAAATATAAATATAAATAATAAACTTATTATGAGAATAATTTGAATTTTAATTTAAATGGTAAAGTTTTTATTATTGTTTAATTTATTTTTCATATAAAGCCAATTGAATAGATGAACTTAGAGAGCCTTAGATGTTTTGCTGAGCTATTTTTTCTACCAATAGAAAAAGGAGTAGTCTTCTGTGTGACTTTTTGTTGAGGTAAAATTTGATTTCTGTTATTTAAACTAGTTCTTTTAATGTAAATATAGATTTAGCACCCTAGAAATCCCTAAGACATTTTTATTGTGCAAATTACCCATTAAATTTATGTTTTCAAGAATTTTTTATCAAATTTTAAAGAAATTAGACTGGAAAAATCCACAAGAAAAACTTTCAAAAAATCACACTAAAGACAACTGGAGGGAAAAAATGTGTCGACCCTCTGATGGAATCACGGTTAAAAAAATGATGAACTCCAAGACCTGGAGGAACCAAGAATGGAGATTTCTTATAATTCGATGTGAAAAAGGATGTCACCTCGAAGAGCCAAGCATGGATGGGATTATGCATAGGAGATAGCAGTATAGCACCACGTGTAAAGACCGTCCCCTACGAGAAGGACCATCAATGCCAATCGAGATATGACCACGTGTAAAGCCCCTCCCCCCTATGTGTAAAGCCCCTTCCCCCCTATGAGGAGGGAAGCTGCTACAATGGATGCAATTTTCTTCTACTAATTTCATTTCATTTCAGAATATATATCGTGTGTCCATTTCTTTCGGTCGTCCATTCCTTAATAGAGATTGCGAATGTAGCTGTTGGCCACTCACAAGATAAGTTGCGCCTGACATACGGCACCCAACCCAATTGAACCTGGACTCGTAATCTCCGTTTCCCCAAATTCTACTTCAACGCAAGGAGATTGCGAATGTGGCTGTTGGGCACCCACAAGATAAGCTGCGGCTGGCATACGGAACCCAACCCAATTCAACCTGGACTCGTAACTCCATTTCCCCAAAAATATATATTTTTACATCCGTGTACTCTCAAGTGGCAGATTCTCATTGTTGCAATAAAGGATGATTGCCGTTGTCCTCCCACGCAGGTTACAGTATGAGTTGTATTGTTGGGTGTGAGAAAAGGGCCACTCACATCTTTTGTTAGCATAAGTGTCTTCGAAATGTTAATCTTTTCAAAATATTTTGCGGCCAAATTACCGCATACAGCAACAAAAATTGCAGTCTTGAACAATGAATGAAATTTTGATTTCAACAATACATTTCAGTATTCCAGTTATTTCAAATGTACCCGACACTAAAAGACGTATGGATTTGCAATGGGCCTTTCACCCCGTTCGAAAAGAACTCTAGACAATCCTCTAGTCTGTTTTTTTTTTGTTGGAAAAAAGGATATATCGGGATTCGGAAGCCACACATTAGTTAGCAGCATCGAAAGAAGCTGACTCTCAACCAAATCATCTTTAGAGTGATGGAATATCGGAGAAAGATGACAGTGCTTCGATTTCGATATATAAAGCTGACATGCTGCTCAATGATATAAGGGCTGAAGATTGTTAAAGATTGAAAAACTATGCAGCAAATGTCACCGTCTCTCTTCAATATTTCCCAACTTAAATATTCCCGAACTGTTAAATCGATTATATATGACGCATCAAAATTCAACAAAAACTTAATTAACGGAAATGAATTGGAACTGATTATGGTACTTGGAGTACCACCTATCACACCTAACAAATAGTTGGAATTAGTTTCTCCAGTACATTCCTTAATTACAACCACACAAATTTAATGTAAGATTTATGTTGGTTTAAGTCTTAGCCAAGTTTGCAATTTAAAAAAAAAATGACATTAATTTTTTTCCTTTCTTTTTCTTTTCTTCCAGATCTTGTATTTTTTAAGTTCTTTCAACTTTTCATTTTTGTTGTAAGCTTCAAAATTCAGATTCTTCATTTGTTGGTGCATCTCTTTCATTGTTAAAGGATTTCTAAGTATGTTTTCAATTTCTTCAAAAATTTCTTTGCATGTGGACCGTTGTCACATGCCTTTTTGTAGTGTGCTTTCCATCATCAATATTCTGTTGTAACATAAATATAATAAAAATGTATTTCATCAAGGCTCCACTTAGTGAAAATATCAATAATGTTTTCATCATCCATGTTGTCTTCAAAATTAATCTCTGCAATTTCTATGCAGACTTTATCAAGACATGACGTTTCAAGCCATGTTTCAAGGAACTTTAATTATTCTTCATCATCGTCCTATTTACCTGCACACTCGAAATCAATGTTAGGATTAAAAATATTTTTCAGAACTATATTGGTTTTGTTTTTTTTTGTCTCCAATAAAGAGTTTTCTCTCGTTGTCCTTCTCTGCATGTATCACTTTCATTTACTTACTAACTTCTATTGATTTAAACATGTTTTCTTCCACTTGGTTTTCATATCCAAGTAGGATTCCCTTACCAAGTAACAGTTTATCATATAAGATGTTTTGGTTCCATCATATGCAAAAATTCATCATTAGTCAACTAGTTTTCATCAAACTTACTATCAGGAAATTGAATTGTTGGATTCAACATAACACATTTGAATGCACTAATGGCAACTTCATTATCATCAACAAGAATTGTTGCTCGATTCACCAAATCATCATCCACTTGTGGTTGTGCATAGTGGGATTCAAGAAAATCCATGTTCTCTTTCTTTGCTTCTGTCTTCTTCTGGTAACAAACTATCATCGTTGTCATCCACTTTGATGCGGAATTCACAAAACTCCTCATATTAAACTTGATTACTCACCCTTGCACCAGAACTCCTCTCAAAGTTATCCCATGATTCCTTGGCTATCTTTGCATCTTAAATGAGGTGAAGTATGATGTCATCTATTCATTTATTTATGCATTTCAATGAGAAGGATTAATTTTTCCTTCTCCGTTTCAAATTTTTTAAAAAGGTCTTTGATAGCTTAATGGAGTACAGGTGTTAAGGAGAGCTGGTCTCTCTTGTCTCTGTGTTTAATTTCAGCATGGGAGTCTAATCAACTTTCTCATTTCACTTTCATTCATCAAATTCATGGAATTTGATTAATGAAATACAGAGTCAAATGTTATATAATCTCCCAATAATATAACCCTTAGTCTTTTTAATAAAGTGAGGTGCTCCGACTATTCTCAACCTTAAAAGCAGTTAAACTATGCCGCGAACCCTTACAACAACATTTTAAGGCCTTTTATTTGATTTATTTAAAACCCAAGCTCAAACACTTCGGCAGCATAATATCTTGACTTATGAATGAAAATTAGACTATCCCGACCATAGTATGATAATGTTATAAATAATGGTTCGAATTTCACAGCATTTTAGCGCATTTCTTCACTTCGTCTTCCCCGCGTTAACACTGTGGTTCGATCTCTACTATATCGCTCCACCAACAAAAACTTCTGTCACGATGAGGCACCCCAAGCAAACAGGGATTAATGATTTAGATAGAGTTTCACTATTCTTTAAATAAACAGAGTATGGCTATATTTTCGCTCTTCTAACAGAGCCCCTATTCAACCTTCCCTAGACTTCCTATGCAGAATGAACACAGTCAATTCATTCCCCGATAATATGAATTCAAAGGTAGACAGAGATAAACAAAAAATTGGCTCTCATTCAGGTTATACACAGAAAGCGTAGATTCAACAACATACAGGTAATATGTGCCTTTACATAGAGACTGAATATGTTAATTACAATCCATCCAACACACAGATAACCAATGAGCCTGAAATTTATTCAACAAAGGACAATGCTTCTCAATTCAGTCTTTCACTACCAAATCCCCCCTTTACTCTGTATCAGGGATTTACATTTTATAGCCTTTTGTATGACTGTTCGGTTCCTTCTCGAGGACCATTTTATTCTTAACATAAAATAAAAGCCTAATTGCATTCTATCAACAGAAAATAAACATATAGACACGAATCAAACTATTCTACTGCTGCAGCTACTAAACTAATCCTATCTACCCTAAGTGTAACTGACAGCTAAGGTATTGACACCTTGGCTAGTACATTCCTTGAACATTTTTGAACTCTTTTAGCCACAACATGTGGACAATTCTCTCACATTTCTCACTAGTGTCCAATGCCCCTGCATCAGACTCCTGAGGGCAATTTTCTTCATGGACTCCTGTCCATGAGCTCTTTCACAGAACTGCCTAGCTTCTGCAACATAGCTTCTGTCACCCAAGTAGCATCTTCATCTGGCTAGTCCTTCCACTTGATCAAATACTGGAAATGTTCTTGTCCTCTAGTCCTTTTGAACACCCTCTTGTCCAACATCTTCTCTGGCTGCAATGGCTGCACTGGAGGTAATTGTTTTACCCACTCAATCTGCTCTTTATCTGCTGGTCCTTCATATGTGCCACCATCTTCATACCTGTACAAATCTACAACATTAAATATGGTAGATATCCCAACATCAGGAGGCAATTCAATTTCATAAGCATTAGCAGAAAATTTTCTCAGTATCTTGCATGGTCCAATCTTTTTGAACTTCAATTTGTTATACTGCTTCTTTGGAAATATTTCCTTCCTCAAGTGTGCCAAAACCAAATATCCAACTTCAAAATTGACTTCTCTTCTGCTCAAATCTGCTCTGTTGTTGTATTTGATGTTGTTGCCTTGTAGCTGTTGTTTTACCTACTCATGTATTGCTTGACTCTCTGAAGCAAATTCTTCTCCATCAGCACTCCTTAACTCTGCCTTTCCCAAGTTTCTCAATTCAGATATTCCTCTGGGGTGCATTAGATAGACAATATGGAATGGACTCTGTCCTATAATTCTGTTTGGTGAATCCTTGTATGCATATTCTACCTGTGGAAAAATATGGTCCCACTATTTGGGATGCTCTCCTACAAGACTTCTCAAAAGATTACTCAAACTTCTATTTACTACCTGAGTTTACCCATCATTCTGAGGATGATAAGCTAAGCTGAAGCTTGGATTATTACCAAGATTCTTCCACAATGTCCTCCAAAAATGGCCCACAAATCCAGTATCTCTATCAGAAACAATAATCTTAGGCAACCCATGCAATCTAACAACTTCTTTGAAAAACAAATTTGCAACATGAGTAGCATCACTGGTTTTATAACATTGAACAAAATGTGCCATATTGGAAAATCTGTCAACTACAACAAAAATTGCATCATTCCCTCTCTGTGTCTTGGGAAATCCTAAAACAAAATCCATACTCACCATATACCAAGGCCTGTCTGGAATAGGCAATGGAATGTACAATCCTGCATTTTGGCTTCTCCCTTTTGCATATTGACAAATTTTGCAATTCTTCACAAACTTTTCCACTTCAGAATGGCCAATAATAAAAATGACTCAGTTGTTCATAAGTTTTATCAGTACCAAAATGTCTAGCAAGTCCACCACTATGCTTTTCTTTGATTAAATTCTCCGTCATGGAACAATTTGGTACACACAATTGATTTCTTCTGAACAATAAGCCCTCTTGCAAGAAATAATCCAACCACTGACTCCTATCTGTCAAAACAGGGTTACAGCATGCCTCAAATGCTTCTTTGAAATCTGAATCTGTCTTATAAAGCTCCTTAAGAAAATCAAATCCTACAACTTCAAATTGGTTTTCTTGAACAAGCATGGTTCTCCTAATCAAGGCATCAACTACCTTATTTTCTTGGCCACTTATATGATTCAAAACAAAATTAAAACTCTAGAGATCTTCAACCCATTTGGCTTGTTTATGCTTCAATTTAGGCTGCTACATAATATATTGTAAAGCATGATTATCTGATTAAAGCACAAATTCCTTAGACATTAAATAATTCCTCCACTTCTTCAATTCCTGAAAAATTGCATAAAATTCTTTTTCATAAGAGGAATACTTTCTTCTTGTCTCATTCAACTTCTCACTGAAGTCTGCTACAGGCCTATCATCTTGACTCAACACAACTCCAATAGCTTCTCCAATGGCGTCACACTTCACTTGAAATGGCTTGTTAAAATCAGGCAAAACTAGGACAGGCTTTTTAGTTATCTTTTCTTTCAAAAGCTTAAAATTATTTTCTTCTGAAACAGTCCATTTGAATGGCTATTTGTCCTTCTTTATAGTTTCAATGATGGGTGCATTAATCTTGCTGAAATTTCTTATGAATTTTCTGTAAAAAATGGCAAGCCCATGGAAACTTCTTACCTCAAAAACACTTCTTGGTGAATGCCACTCCAAAATTTCCTTGACCTTTTATGGATCCATCTTCAGTCCTTCAGAAAAAACAACAAAACCCAGATATACCATCTCTTCTTTCATGAATGAACACTTCTTTAAATTTATCAACAGCTTCTCTTGATGTAACCTCTTCAAGACATAATTAAGATGCCTCAAATGTTCTTTCTTTGTTTTGCTGAAAAATAATATGTCATCCAGATATACTATTACAAATTTACTGAAAAATTCCTTTAACACTTCACTCATGAGCCTCATAAAAGTACCAGGTGCATTTGTTAACCCAAAAGGCATTACCAACCACTCATACAATCCTTCATTTTTTTTAAAGGATGTTTTCCATTCATCACCCTCCTTTATCCTAATATGATGATATCCACTTTTCATATCTAATTTTGAAAATTATTTTGCTCCACTCAAACAGTCCATTAAATCTTCAATCCTAGCTAAAGGAAATCTATACCGGATTGTTATCTTGTTGATGGCCCTTGAATCAGTGCACATTCTCCAACCTCCATCTTTCTTTGGGCTCAGCACTGTAGGTACTGCACATGGACTCAAGCTTTCTCTGATTAGACCTTTGTCAACCAATTCCTGCACTTGTTTTCTAATTTCTTCATTCTCTGTGGGAGTCATCCTGTAGGCTACTTTGTTTGGCAGATTTGATCCTGGAATCAAATCTTTCTAATGGATAATTTTTCTTACAGGTGGAAATTCATCAGGAAAATCATCCACAACAATATCACAATAATTGTCCAACATTTCTTGAATCTTAATTGGAAAATCAGAAATTTTTGTAGAAGTAAGCACTACTTTAGGTTTTCAAACTAAAGCAAAATTTACCTCTTCCTCTTCAATCTGCTGTAAGTACTCTTTTCCACTCAACAATAAAGTCTTTGGATCAGAATTTCTGCTTGATAGTTCTCCTTCCTCGATAGGTATCAATGTTTCATGCACTCCATCCTTAAAGAACTTGTAAGTATTCTTCTTACCATCGTGTAGTGTTGCTCTGTCATACTGCCAACGTCTACCCAATAGTATGTGACACACATCCATAGGCATCACATCACACATGACCTTGTCCTTGTAGCTGCCCATCTACAATTCTATCTCAAATTTCTCCTTCACAATCATATGGTGTCCCTTATGAAGCCATGACACATTGTAGGGTGTTGGATGTTCCCTTGTCTTCAAATTTAATTTCTCTATCACCTCTGTAGAGACCAAATTGTCTGTGCTGCCACTATCAATGACCAATTGGCAGCATTTCCCTTGGACCTTGCACACACTCCTGAACAAGGTCTTCCTCTGTGCTAGTTCAACAACTTCTTTTGTTTTCTTCAGCAAAACTTTATTGATCACCAAAGATTCTCCCTTCTCTGGCATAATTGATTCTTCTGTTTCAGACAAACTTGCTACCTCTTCTCCAACCTGAGCAACAATTGCATTTCTTTGACCAGTACCCATATTCTCTGGGCATTGACAATGTTTATGCCCCAATTGGTGACATCTGTAACACCTTACTTCTCTTCCTCTGCCTATGCCTCCTCTTCCTCTGTAGGAACTCCTTCTACCCCTTGCATCACCCTTTGTGGATGCATTCTGAGGTGAGCTGCTGCTAGCTCCCACCCTTGGTGCTGTAGACCTTCCTCTACCACCTTGACTTCGTTTTCCTTGGAAAGTACCTCTTCCTTTGGCAGACTGCTTTCTCAGGAGTTTTTCTTCAGCTTTCAAGGCCATTTGATAAGCCTCTTCAACTGTCTCGGGAGACAAGATGCCTATCTCATCTTGGATCTCCAACTTGAGACCATTCACATACCTGGCAACCTTCTCTGCCGTGTCCTGGATTTGTCCAGCTCTTATACTTACTTTATAAAACTCTTATGTGTATTCTTTCACTATCATCAATCTTTGTCTAAGGTTTTTCATTTTTCTAAACAATATAAGCTGATAATCACTAGGAAAAAACTTACCTCTCAGTTTTTCCACCATTCTGGTCCAACTCTTGATTGGTTGTTTACCAGCTCTCCTTCTCTCTGCTTGCACTCCATCCCACCAAAGTGCAGCATGTCCCTTCAATTTTTTCACTGCAAACTTGACCCTTTTGTCTTCACCCATTTCTTCATAATCAAAGCACTTTCTCATCTCATTAATCGAGTCTATCATTTCTTCTGGATTCAATCCTCCTACAAAGCTCGACACTTCAAGTCTAGGATTGGTTGTAGACCCCAGAATTGATTTAAGGAGTCTCAGCTCAGGAGGAATCTCAACATTCTCTCTTGCCTCTTCTTCAGTTTTAGGTTCACTGATATCTTCATGATCTCTTGGGTGTCCTAATTCCATTTCTTCCAATCTTGCTTGGACCCGCTGCAAGGTCTCCAATACTTCTACATTCGCAACTGGCCTACCTCTTCTTCTACTAGTAGCACCTCTGGCAACTCTGACAGCCATGCTGGAATTCTTCTTCTGTCTTTTGGAAGTTGGTTCAGTCTCTGCAAAATGTCCTGAAATCTGCTTAGATACCACAAATGATAGCTTAATGGAGTACAGGCATTAAGGAGAGTTGGCATCTCTTGTCTCTGTGTTTAATTTCACCATGGAAGTCTACTCAACTTTCTCATTTCACATTCATTCATCAAATTCGTGGAATTTTATTAATGAAATACATAGTCAAATGTTATATAATCTCCCAATAATATAACATTATTATTGGGAGATTATATAATATAACATTATTATTGGGCGCTCCGACTATTCTCAACCTTAAAAGCACTTAAACTATGGCGCAAACCCTTACAACAACATTTTAAGGCCTTTTATTTGATTTATTTAGAAACCAAGCTCAAACACTTCGGAAGCATAATATCTTGACTTATGAATAAAGATTAGACTATCTCGACCATAGTATGATAATGCTATAACGAATGGTTCAAAACCTTTGAGAAATTACTCAAGCGCTTATAACATCAACAACCATTAAAATGGTTAATTTACTCCTTGAAAAACTTATACCCGGGCCCACAAACCAATATTCAACTTTTATATATTAATTAAAAAATTAATAATACGAAACCACTGGGCCATACCTTGGATTATCCCTCGTGCACTTCACTGCACAATTGCCATCGGATCTACTGCCCTCTAGATCAAACGGTTTGGGTAGCTCTCGCGTTTTTCCAAGGGCTAAGTGTTAACGCTCCAAAAAAATGTGAAATGGGTGGTTTTACAAACACAACGTGGCGAAAACTTATTGGATCGGTTTTTTTTTTTCTAAAACCGCTCCTCAACCCAATTGCTGCGCAATACTGGTGGTATGGTATTTCAAAACAACTCAGCTTCCGATCTGGTAATTGAACAATGTTCAACTCAGAATTTCACAGCATTTTAGTGCATTTCTTCACTTCTTCTTCCTCGCGTTAACAATGTGGTTCGGTATCTACTATATCACTCCACCAACAGAACTTCTATCACGACGAGGCACTCCAAGCAAACAGGGATTAACTCTTTAGACAGATTTTTGCTATTTTTTAAATAAACAAAGTATGGCTATAGTTTCACTATTCTAACAGAGCCCCTATTCAACCTTCCCTAAACTTCCTATGCAGAACAAGAACAGTCAATTCATTCCTCGAGAATATGAATTCAAAGGAAAATAGAGATAAACACAGAATTGGCTCTCATTCAGGTTATACACAAAAAGCGTAGATTCAACAGCATACAGGTAATATGTGCCTTTACACAGAGACTGAGTACGTTAATTAAAATCCATCCAACACATAGATAACCAATGAGCCTGAAATTTATTCAACAAAGAACAATGCTTCTCAATTCAGTATTTCACTAGAAAATCCCCGCTTTACTCTGTATCAGTGGTTTACATTTTATAGACCGTTGTATTACTATTCGGTTCCCTCTCGAGGACCGTTTTATTCTTAACATAAAATAAAAACCTAATTACATTCTATCAACAGAAACTAAACAGATAGGCACGAATCAAACTATTCGACTTCTGCAGTTACTAAACTAATCCTATCTAGCCTAAGTATAATTGAAAGCTAAGGTATTGACACCTTGGCTAGTACATTCCTTGAACATTTTCGAAATCTTCTAGCCACAACATGTGGACAATTCTCTCACATTGCTGGCTAGTGTCCAATGCCCCTGCATCAGTCTTGAACATCTCTTGTTGTCACTTTCAGCTTCTCAACCTCATATATTTTCCCATTTGTTGAGCACTGGCTCACTATGACTCAAAAATAAAATCTAACTTGAAACATAGTGACTTCCAACAATAAAACAATCTTTGTGGTGGCTTCTCTATTCTAGTCTACAGATTTTCTAAAGGAAATGATTTGATAAAAGCTTTCAGAAAATATTTTTATGTTTTAATAGTCTTTTTGAAAAATAAATAAAACAAAAACCTTTGTTTTGAACCAAAATTCCAAATATAAACCAAAAAGCCCTTAAATAAACATCTTAATATGATGGAAGCCTTAAAAAAAAAATTCCTTATTGACTTTACACCTTATGTCTTCAATTGAATTTTCACATGCATATGTACCTTTGGGTATTTCATGTGAGATTTGACCGGAATGTAACGTCAAACCTGCTTAACCTTGACTCTAACACTCCCGTGGAGAAACAGAGACTGCGCAAAAATGTTACTGCATGATTTAAAAAATAAATGAAAATTGTCTTTCTCTATGTCCACAAATTGATTCAAGCTTTGACGGTGATATTCTCTTCCTTATGAAGACCCACACTTCTTAACTTTGACTATTTTTTACTACCAATGGAATTCTCCTTCTGCATGAAGAGTCGAGGTACAAATTTTGATGACAAAATCCATCAATGCACTTGTCAACAGACGAAAGTGCAATGTATCACCGAAGTTTGTTGTCTTCACTGCACTTCCTCTCTCTACTAGATGCGATGTGTTCTATGAAATTATAATTATTTTCAATTAGATTCTTTTGATATTATATTTCAGTTGATAAAACACTTATAATTATTATAGAATGTACATTATTCTATTAAAATATATAATTACTTCCCTCATGCAGAGTTAGACAATCAGTTAAGTGAATTAGTCGAGTTGAAGTTATAGATATATTTGGTGAGTGAGTTAGAGATTGAGTTAAATGAGTTGATCAAGTTTAGTTATTTGAGAGAATGTGTGCATGTCAATTAGGTTAAATACCCTTCACTGGGTTCACTTTATTCATTGAGTGAGATTATGATTTAGAGATTAATTGAAGAGCCGCAACTCAATTGTTTTGTGTGTGAAATACTTGTGTTATTTTGTGATTGAATCCTCTGCTTACCCAACAAATTGGTATCAGAGTGAGGTTACAGAGAACGGAAGAGAAACGGATTAGAAATCCCGTATGTGAGAAGGAATTTTTTTTCCTGGTTTTTACGCTATAACGTAGCTATTAATTACAGACAGAGCGTTATAACGCTGGTTCCCACTGTAGAGAACTTCTTTAAAAACGAAAAACTTACACTGATTTTGAAGCACGCAGGCTTTTGTTTTTTCCGGTGCGTTAAGGCACTAACACGGATCATAGTGTCGAGAGGTGCATTTGCATGCAAGGCTAACGAGCAACAAGCGCGTTAGCGAGATGTTGACCATTCGTATTGAGTTTTAAAAGGTTTGAAAACTTTTCGTGTTAAAATTTAATACGAATGATTATTTAAAGGGTCTTACATAAAGCACGTGAGGTGTTTTTTTCCAAATTCGAAAAGGGAACTTTCAAAGAATTTTGAAATTTTTTTTTTTAAGTGGGGATTATAATAAGGGTTTTAAAAAAAAAAGGGATTTTAATATATAATATTTTTATATAAAAGTTTTTTTTTAAATGAAATTTTTTATATAAAAGATAAAACCTAGGGTTTTATTTGAAGGTTATTTGTTGAGCTTTGCAAAGCACATAAAAAAGAAGAAATTTTAGGGTTTTATCAGTGAATTTTATTTTGAAGAAAGATGGCTACAACAGCTTCCAGCCACAAATTCCTTCTTTCACAGGGAAGGATTATCATGTCAAGTTTGGGTTTGCAGAACCTCAAGATGATCCATAAGAATGATCCCTCAGTAATGCAGAGAGGGAAAAATGGAAGAAACATAAGCGGAAGAATGCACAAGCATTTCTTCTAATCCAACAAGGAGTGGACTGAGCAGTGTTGTAGAAGATAATGATAACTTCTTTAGCAAAGGAAGCATGGGAAACTTTGGAGACAAGCTATGAAGGTATGACCAAAGTTAATATTGTTAAATTGTATAATACTAGGAGAGATTTCGAAACTATGCAGATGAAGGAGATAGAGGACATTTATTCCTTCATGAATAGGGTCATGTCTGTTGTCAATTGGTTAAAAATCTATGGTGAATATATTAAATATCGAACAGTGATCGAGAAGGTTGTTCGATCTTTGTCTACCAAGTTTGATGTTGTGGTAGTAGCCATAAAAGAAGCGAAGGATTTGGAAAAACTGACAGTTGATGAGTTGATGGGATCCCTTCTATCGCATGAGACGAGGGTAGACAGAAATAAGGATTCCACTCTAGAAACTTCCTTCAAAATTCAAGTTTATATTTCAAGAGGTCGAGGTAGAAGTCGATCGAGAGGCAGAGGACGAGGCAGTAGCTATGGTGGTCGTAAATATTGCCAAGAAGAGCATGAGCATCAAATTGGAAGCAGCAATACCAGAAGCTTTCACAACAATCAAAGTTTTGACAAATCAAAGGTAAAATATTATTATTGTAATATATTTGGTCATTATGCTCGTGATTGTAGAAAGAAGATAGTTGATCAAGGAAATCATAGTGCTAATGTTAGTACAAAGAATACTGATTCCATGTTTCTAGCATGCAACACCATGCATGCACCATCTAATAAGTTCTGGCTATTAGACAGTGGTTGTAGTAACCACATGAAAGGAAACAAGAATTTGATTGCCAATTTGGATTCCTCAGTGAAGACAGAGGTAAATTTGGGGGCTGAAAAGACTGTGGAAGTAGATGGAAAAGGAGTGGTCAACATTGTGAACAATCAGGGGGAGACAAATACTATATCAAAGGTATATTATGTTCCTGGACTCAAACATAATTTGATTAATGTTGGTCAATTGACGCAAAAAGGATACAAATTTATCTTTCAAGGGCAACAATGTGTTATTTATGAAAAATCCCCAAGCAAGAAGTTGATTACAAAGGTGCAGACGACGAGGAACAGACTCTTTCCTCTATTTACGAACTACAATGATCAGGTTAGTTCTTTTATAACTGCATGTTCTGATGATTACTGGTTATGGCACTTTCAGTTTGGGCACTTGCATATTTCCGGTTTAAGATTATTGCAGCAGAAATAGATGGTCAGAGGTTTACCTCCCATGAAATAACCTACAAGAACTTGTGAGTGTTGCATCTTAGCAAAGCAACACCGTGAATGTTTTCCGAAAGGAGTTTCTTACAAAGCAAAGAAACCACTTGAGTTGGTGCATACTGACTTGTGTGGACCTATGAGGACAAAGTTGATTGGTGGAAGTTGTTACTTCCGCACCTTTATTAATGACTATAATAAGAATACTTGGGTTTACTTTTTGAAGCAGAAGTCCAAAACTTTTTGAAAGTGCAAAGAGTTCAAAGCCTTAGTGGAGAACCAAAGTGATCGACATATCAAGGTATTGAGATCGGATCGTGGTCGAGAATACGATTCGAAGGCATTCCATGAGTACTGCAAACAACATGGAATCAGAAGACAGTTTATGACCAGATACACACCATAGCGGAATGGTGTAGTAGAGAGAAAGAACCGAACCATCATGAACATGACAAGGAGCATGTTAAAAGCAAGACACTTGTCTAATGAGTATTGGGCAGAAGTCGTTGCACGTGTTGTTTATGTGATAAACGGATCTGCTACAAAGAGTGTTATGAACAGAGTTCCAGAAGAAGCATGATCAGGTATGTCATGCAGTGTATCTCATTTTTGATTTTTTGGATGTGTAGCCTATGCACATGTGCCTAAGAAAATAAAAGGAAAATTATATGATCAAAGTGAAAAATGCATATTTACTGGTTATAGTGAGCAGTCAAAGGCTTACAAATTATATAACCCTGTCACCAAGAAGACAATCATTAGTAGAGATGTTGTTTTCAAAGAAAAAGAGTAATGGAATGGGACTGTAGACACACTAACCAATGCACAAACACCATTGATGGAATATGATGATGTAGAAGAAGAGGAGCAGCAAGAATCAAGAGAACATACACTAAACAGAGTCACACCATCAAGGACTCCAAGATTTTCAGAGTAGCATGGATCTTCAATCAGATCAACAGACCAGAATTCTCCAAGCAGTGAATCGGGTAATGAATCAATAAATGGTAAGAAAAATATGAGAAGTCTAAAATATATTTATGATGATTTGGATGTTAGTTCAAATTTTTCATTGTTGGCATTCCAGCCTTCTTCGTTTGAAGAAGCAATCAGAGATGAAAATTGGGTGCAAGTCATTGATGAAGAGATGAATTCAATTGAAAATAATGATACATGGGATTTGGTTGACTTACCAAACGATAAAAATCTCATTGGTGTGAAGTGGGTGTACAAGACAACAGTGAATGAGAAAGGTGAGATTGATCGATTTAAAGCAAGACTTGTAGCAAAAGGATTCTCGCAGCAACCGGAAATAGACTTTGGAGAAACGTTTTCTCCGATAGCCAGATTGGATACTCTAAGAGTAGTTCTAGCGACGACAGCTCAGAACAAGTGGAAATAACATCAGATGAATGTCAAATCATCATTCTTAACTGGAATTCTAGAGGAATAAATTTATGTGCAGCAACCTCCAGGGTATGAAGTTGAAGGTAAAGAAGATAAAGTTTACAGATTGAAGAAAGTGCTCTATGGACTGAAGCAAGCACCTAGAGCATGGTATAGCAGAATTGACAGCTACATGATCAAGAATGAATTTTGCAGAAGAAGCATTGAGCCTACCTTATACAGAAAGGTAAATGAGCAAGGAAATATTTTGATTGTTCGCTTCTATGTTGATGATATGATTTTTACAGGTGATCTTGAGTTAGATGAATTTAAAGCAGCCATGATGAAATAATTTGAGATGACAGATCTTGGTCTCATGAAATATTTTCATGGCATTGAAGTTGAGAAATCTAAAAAATGAATTTTTATTTGTCAAAATAAATATGCAAGAGATTTGTTGAAAAGATTCAGGATGGAAAATTGCAAACCTATACCTATACCAGTTACAACAGGTATAAAGTTAAGTAAGGATGATGAAGGAGAAGATGTCAATCCAACTCTATTCAAAAGATTGGTTGGCAGCCTCATGTTTCTCATAGCGATAAGACCAGATATTATGCAAGAAGTGAGTTTGATTTCCATATTTATGGAGACTCCAAAAGGCACACATTGGAGTGTTGGAAAAAGAATTATGAGATACATAGCAAGAACCAAAGATTATGGCATAATGTATGCAACGACAGAAAATAAATAATTGATTGGGTATACAGATAGTGATTTTGCAGGAAGTTTGGATGATTAGAAGAGCACATCCGGTTATGTTTTTCATCTTGGTTCAGGAGTGATAGCATTGGCATCTAACAAGCAGCTTATTTTGACACTATCATCAGCAGAAGTAGAATATGTAGCAGCAACTTCAGCAGCATGTCAAGTAGTATGGTTAAGAAGAGTATTGGATGGACTCAAGTAGCAACAGCAAGGATCAACAGCGATATACTATGACAACATATCGACGATTTCACTATCCAAGGATAGTGTGTTCCATGAAAAGAGAAAGCATATTTATACTAGATATCACTTTATTCGAGAACTTGTGAGCAATGGAGAAGTTCACTTCAAGCCTTATAGAATGAGTAACCAATTGGCTGATATATTTACAAAACCATTAGCAGTAGATTTGTTTGAGTTTCACAAAAGAAACTTGGATGTTGTAAGCCTAGCTGAGACATAGACCAGTAGGCATGTTTGAGTTTTCATGAGTTATTTTTTAGTTTAGCAGTCATAATTAAGGGGGAGTGTTAAAATATATAATTATTTCCTGCATGCAGAGTTAGACAATTAGTTAAGTGAATTAGTTGAGTTTAAGTTATAGATAGATTTGGTGAGTGAGTTAGAGATTGAGTTAAATGAGTTGATCAAGTTCAATTATGTGAGAGAGTGCGTGCATGTCAATTAGGTTAAATACCCTTCATCGGGTTCATTGTATTCATTGAATGAGATTGTGATTTAGAGATTAATTGAAGAGTTGCAGCTCAATTTTTTTGTGTGTGAAATACTTGTGTTATTCTATGATTGAATCCTTTTCCTGCCGAACATATTTTAGATAGAATGTATCACTATTAGATGTTTTTTGTGATTGTGGTGTCTCAGAAAAGTTGTGAAGTTTAATTAGGATGTTGATCCTATTTATGAAGAAGTTGTTCCAACTCCTCAACAGATTTGTATTTCCTTAAATGTATGTTTTTTCTTGCAGATGAATGGATAAGTGCCCTGTATAAGAACTCTCATGGTGAGCTAGCCTCACTTGAGAGCTAATTGTTTTATTCATATTTGATCTTCCTTGTTTTTCAAATAGGTATCAAAACAAGCTTTGAGTTGAGGTTACAGTAGAGGCATTGTTGAGACTATGGATCACATGAAATATTTGTTGGAGGGTTGTTTTCATATTAAGGAGAGTACGTAATGCATTTTTTTCACTAAAGAATTTGAAGCTCGTTCGAAGAACACACCAGTATCACAGTGTGTGGTGAAGGTGCTGAGTGTGGGATCCTAATTGTCAATCATCAGAGTTTTCATGGAATTCATTTTTAATGCCTACCACTAGGTTTGAAGTGATCAATCTGCAACTCAATCGAATCTCACCAAATCATAGAAAGGATAAGAGAATTTGGCGTGTATTAACATGCGGGGTTGTGGAACAAATTTCAAGCTTTCGAATTGTGTTCTTCGTAGTCTTGGGTTTATATCCCACTCGGGTCACCTATCAAACCTATTGGTATTTTTGATTTCATAATATGAAAAATATGAGAGGCCGTTGGTAAGGAGCGAGCTCAATTGTGTAATAAATGTGGATTAAGGCCCTGCCCAGCTCAAGACAACTATGATTTTTGAGTTCTAGTTTTATTTGTCCCTCCTTACCGTGGAGCTGACCGTGACAGAACAAAAAAAGAATGGGGTGGTTTGTAGAGCGTCCTTTGCAAGTTGAAGAGATCACATAATAGAATGATGAGGTTTAATAGATATGAGCAATATTTTGGCAAGTGGATTTGTGGAAGAAAGAGGCACAACATTTGTGTGCCCTGTTGTTCACCATGGAGTTACATCTTGTGGCTAGTGCATGTGTTAAAGTGTTGTAGGAACATTGTTGGAGTTACTTAATTATTGTTGCAAGAGTTATTTTCTGGAGTAGGAATATCCCTATGTTTTAGGTGTATGTTTTATTTATGAAGTTGAGTCGTCCAGGTATGGTGTGATTGGTTGTGTGGATTGGGGAGTTTTTTATTTCTGGTTTTTGGAATCGTTGGACAAAAATTAACCAAGATCAATATGCAGAGGATGTTCAATGGTACGGTGATTTCTAGTGTGTCATGAATTGAAAGAGGTGACATTGGTGACCTGTATGAAGAAATTGGCTTCCAAGGATTCAATTGGGTAGCATGTTGTGGTGCTTGGTGCAACAACACTTTAAAGAAATCTTGTGTGGTAAGTTTCAAAGAGCTTGGTGTTTGGGGAGCTCGTTGAAGAGGTCATACTCCTTTCGTGTTGATCATGTGAGGGCTTTACTAGCATTCCATTCCTCTTAAGGGGATTTAATCCTCATCCACCCCCTTCATCCAATGGTTATGATTATCCACAGACAAGAAATATAAAATTGATTATGGAATGAGCCGTGAATTGACTATTTTTTTTTATTATGGTAAATCGTTTCGG